>CATIWR010346421.1:0-27340 GCA_949677035.1 Omphalea diandra
AAAATTAATTTGATATAAAGTTGAAAGTTCGTGATTTTTGATATAATTTATCCATTATTAAAAAGTTATTAATGCGACAAATTTGATTTTCTCACATGAGGGCTTTATAGTGATTTGCAAAATAAAAAAATTTGAGAAATAAAATTGCTTTCATATTTAAGTAAATATAAAGCCAAAAATTATAATCCGTTAATCATATCTAAAGTGTGCTTATGCCAGAGTTTTATACTCTTTTCAGACCTAAAACTATTCCATGATATTTTTAAAAAAATGGACAACTTATATAATTTAAAAAATCTAATGATTCAGAAAATTTAAAAATATGTCTATTTACAATTATAGTTTAAAGTTATAAATTTTGTAATTGAGACACATTTTAAAATTTTAATAATAATTATAGTCTAATTACAAAATTAGAATAAAAGAAGTGTATTTATTAAACTATAATTAATTAATTAAATGATAAGTAAGGTCTAATTGATACTTAATTGATAAAAAATTAATTATTAAATGGATAATAAATACACTCATTTTCTCCTAATTTTGTAATTAAATTATAATTATTACTAAAATTTAAAAATAAGTCTCAATTATAAAGTTTATAAGTTTGACTGTAATTGCAAATACATGCATATTTTTGGATTTTCTGAATTATTCAGATGATTTTATTATATTTTTGAGTGAGTCGAGTATTTTATGTTTGAAAATGATTAAATTTGATTTTACTTTAATAATTTTTATTTGATGTATAATATATGATTCTTGTCTTTGATGCCCTAGAGATTTTTATTTTATTTTTATTATTTACTTTTTTGCGGTATTTTAAAAAAAAAAAGTTTTCATTCATGATAAGATAATGACGTAGTTGAAGATCTTTATTATGTTTCCTTCGTTATTGTTATCTGTAAGGAAATTTCATCCATAATGGATAACGACTTGACATTGTTGTTCACAAGACCAAATCAACTATCAGTTTAGAAAAAAAAAGGAGTGCGAGCAAATCAAGTATACTAATTATTTGTAGGCTCAAGTTCAATTCTTTATTATTTCCTTAAAATAATTAATTATAAATATCAATTAATTTTTAATTTAATACTACTATAATTATTTCCAAAGATTTTGATTTTAAATTTCACTTGAAACTAAATTAACGTTTTTTTTTTAAAAAAGTAAGCATATATAAGAGAAAAATACAAAATTCTATCATGTGGTTTTCTTTTTTGATAAATATGATATTGTGATTTATTTATTAGTAAAACTCTACCTTGTGACATAATATTATTTGTAAAATGGTATTAGATCCGTTACTTCGTTATATTTATCTGACTTAGTATTAGATTTTGTATATTATTTCAATTAATTATCTATAATACATAATTTTTCACTCTAAATACATAATTTATTTATTTATTTTTTACTTTTTATATATATTTGAATAAATTGTATTTTTATCACTATAAAATTTGTTTAAATATATGCATAAAGTAAATAAAAAATGAAAAAAATTCTAAATCTAAAATTTAGACACATAGTTAGTTAAAATAATATAAATAATATGATATTAAGTCAGATAAATATAATAAAATTACGAATCCGGTATCATTTTGCAAATAATATTATATCACAAAGTAAAATTTTACTAACAAATAAATCATATTAGCATGTTTGTCAAAAAAAAAAAAAGTCACAGTAAAATTTTGTACTTTTTCATCTACACAATTCATAATTCGAATTATATAGTATATTTATATATAATGAGTTAGAACATTTCAACACGGTAAGGTCGAACGACAATATAAAATAAATTGCGTGGTCGGCACACGACAGGAACCTCCCCCTAAAACGAAAGTGCTGATGCAACCCCCCAGCAGAGACAATTTCCAGAAAATGACAGCAAAAATTTTTCTAACCGTGTGCAGACAAGAATTCCTGTGGAAGCTACCAAGCCCACACTTCACTTTTATTGCTTTCACATTTCCTCTTCCTAATTAAGGCGTGTTGGGGACAGTGTGAAGTATTAGTTTCTAAGGGAAAATGGGTGGAAATTATGGGTTTCTTCTCCCCACATTTTCCGAAAAGAATCCAAGATGATTTACTCTACTTTTTTTTTTTTTAACATATTAGATTTCATTAATAACTGAGAAATAAAATCATACTCTAAAATAAATGTTCTAGGAGGTTTATGTATAATACAGTATTATTTTGTAATTGGAAGTTATCTTTGACGAAAACTATAGGTTAAATTTAGCCATGAACATGTGCACCATATTTTAATTTTTAGGTTTGCAAATTAAAATAATTAGATTAACTAATTTGGCCAATTAATTATAAAATTATTTCAAAGAAGAGTTAAAGTTAAATCCATGAAAATTAGGTTTACATGTAAGGGAAGATGTGTTAAAGAAGTGACAAGATAAAAGCCTAGTCGTGAAGAAATTTTAAGAAAGTTGGTAGAGAAGTGGGAAGACTTAGATCATGCAAGCACACAGAAGTTAATACTTTTTCTATTTTAGTCTATTTGTTTTTTAAATCAATTTGACCATTTATTCTCGTTGCTTTCAATTTTGATATATGGATCTTTGATCCACGTATTCTTTTTATATTTTTGGGATTTTCCTTTCTGTATTCATAATTAAGAAAATTATTCAGTTTTGAATTTAATTTTCAATTTATGTTAAGTATGAAAAGAGCATGAAATTTTATATCAATGCTTTTATTTTTTGGTATTATTTAACAATAGGTTAAAATATTCATGATTGATTTTTCTTTTTTATATTTATTTTGAGTGATTATGAAATCATATTTTTCATAATTATATATATTTATTAATTTTGCATAAAATGTTTATTTACTTTCATATATATTAATTTCAAGTTATTATTATTTTGATAACTTAATATAAAAATAAAAACTATTAATTTTAGGATGAAAAAAATTTTAATTTGTAACATATTTTTAAAATTTTAGGCAAAAATGATATATTTTTGTTTTTAAACAACGATTAAAAACTATCAACGACAATACTTGTAAAGAAAAAAAATATCTATTAAATTTAAAACTCAGCATAAATATAAATCTCTGTCAAAATTTGATCATTTCTCTCTATCTTGGCAAAAGCAAGACAAATACAAAAAAATTATTTAGGATCCAATAAATTCTGCTACAATGATTTGAATCTAATATAAGTTGCATCTTTTTATCTTAGATTAGATTTAATATTACAAAAATATATAAATTAAAAAATTATAGAATTTTAGTTTTTTTTTTGGGTGAGAAAAAGCTTCTTTTTCTGTAGTTAGTTTCTAAAAAAGAAATTTTGATAGATTTAGAAATTAAACATTAGGACAAACAAAAATTTAAAATTTGTTTTCCTCATCTTCATTTCTTCTCAATTGTTGGATTAATTCTTTTAGATTTGAATCAAAATCAATCATTTAGTAGATGATATCATTTGTTGCCTGAATTTAGTAAAATAAAATATAATAAAAGACAAACTATGAAACTATCATAATCCAAATCTTAAAAAAGAAAAAAATTTATTGAACCCAGCTAAAAGGCATTTAGAAAAGATCTATATTCAATAATTGTGACCAAGCTACAAATTATAGATAATGTCAATTATGTGATAGTTTTTTGTTCAATTTCTTTTTTTAATTATAATAAATTTAAATTTAAGCTTGACTAAGAGTCGGTTTGAGATAGCTGATAAATGTAGATGATAGCTGGTAGTGGTTGTTGATAACTGTTAGTTGATAGCGGTTTGATATTAAGTGTTTAATAAACTTTGTTTAGCTATTACAGTTAATTTATAAAATGACTAGTAAAAGTATAATTTTAATATTTTATATATTAAAATAAATAAATAAATATAATAAATAATGTATTTTCACGTATTTTTATAATATATTATTTCAAATTTTAGGATATTACAATTATTATTTTGTATTTACGAAATTTTAAAAATTATTTTAATTAATGTTAATTATTATATATGTTAATATATTTTTAGTAATTAAAATATCTTATATGTAAATTTATTATAAAATTTATGTATAATAATTTAAAATAAATAATTACAAGAAATATAAAAGAAATAGTATTTTTATCTTTTATTAACTATTAATAGCCGAGGTTGGAAAACAACTCTAAATAGAAGAGGATTTCAATTGCATCTGATTGATATATTAATCAATTATCAGCTATTGTTTTATTGTTTTACCAAACATTATTTTATCAGCTGATAAGTGTCAATCAACTATCAACATTACCCATCAACTATATCAAATGCCCCCTAAGAGAATAACTAAGTCAATTATCAAAATTTAAAAAATAAAAGAAAATAAATAAATCATTTGATTTTTTCGTTTATAGAATCTCATATCCATATCTATCATCCCCATCCTTCTAGACTTTTGAATCTCGAAGCTTTAAATACTGAAATTATTTCTATCTTATTTTGTCCATGAATCATTCCTAGTTGTAAAATATTATTGGATTGGTCAGGTTACTTCAAAAATACCATGTTTACAATGTTTAGTTGTTAACCTTTTATTTGATCATTAGGTGTTTATGTATTATGAATAAAAATAGTTAGTTTCCTTATGGGCTACGGTAGAAATGATGTAAATTGATTCAATTAATTCTTTATTTTTGAAAAAATATTTTATTATTTAAAAATAATTTTGAAAATAAAAAATAAATTTCAACCTTTTTTTTTGTCAAAATTGTATTCAGTTGGACTCGCATTGTGTATATATATATATATATAACAAAAAAAGGTTAATTTGGCCTTTTTAATTATATCTTCAAGTTGAAGGATTAAATTGAACTATAATCTTATTTTTTAAAATTACTATTATAATCCTTTTTTCCCCAAAAATCCAGTGGTCCAACTTCGTGGACTCTCAAGGTCATTTACTTTTTTACTCCGGAACAATTTCCCGGAAAATTAAGAGAGAGGTATATATGTGTGTATATATGTGTGTATGTGACTTTACCCCATAAAATAGCTAATCTGTTGACTTGGAGGATAAGGAAAAAGTATCAAGCACAATTTGTTAGTTTACTTCACCAATGGATAATGTACTGAATACTATCTCAAATGTGTTCCTCTTCTATTTTCAATCGTTAACGAACTTTATCCGTATCAACAACAAACGCATGCAGCAGCTTGCTTCTACCAATGTCACAAATACCTCCAATAAAGAAGATGCACTAGAAGGAAAGCTAGTAACGATCAGTGGAGGAGATATCAACATAGTAATGGGCAGACTAGGATTAGTTTGCGATGATGGAGATAAACTACTTCAAGAAAGATATGATGCAAGTGAGCTTTCAAGACTGTTTGAGGAAGATGAGCCTAGCTTAGATGAACTGAAAGAAGCTTTTGACATATTTGATGGGAATAAAGATGGGTTTATAGATGGTCAAGACTTGCTAAGAGTTCTTTGTTGTTTAGGCTTCTTCAAGGAAGGTGTGCTACGGGTGGATAAATGTACGCAGATGATCAGTGCTGTTATAAAGGAAAGAGATGGAAGTAAGATTGATTTTCATGAGTTTGTAAGATTTATGGATAAGTGTCTTTCTTAATATATATGTTCTGTTTTCGTATTTAACGACTTATACATATTGTTTAATTTAGAATTTGCTCGTTAGCATTCAATAATTGAGCATTCAGATGTTGAAAAAGAACATTTGATAAATGTCCATTTTTAATAATTTAATTTAAAAACTAGTATTAACTACTTAGAATATATAATTGAATATTGAAAAATTCTAATGTTTCAAATATAAGAATGGAGTTTGAATTTCTTTTGTACTAGCATTAATCTTATATTTATTCTTATATTAACTTGTATTTTATATAAAATTAATTTAAAATAATTATTATTATTATTATTTTGGTCGTTTTATAATTTAAGTGCATCTTCAACATCTACTAAATAATTTATATTTATTGATTGTTCATGGCTTATCGTTGACCATGTTTGTGAATCATTGACCATTGATTGCTAGTGGTTTATTGTTAACTATCACTACTGAATCAAACAGGCTCTAAGATTTCTTTTACGAGAAATCTCATATATTTATCTTTAAAATATCAATTATCAGTGAAAATCATCCATTTTTAAATATAAAATGTATTGATTCATGTTAATGAGATTTTCTTTTAATTTGGATAAGGCTTGGCATCGATTCTTCTGATTTTTTCTCTTGCTACATTAGAAACTTTTTAAAAGAAAGTATGTTTATTTCATATATTCTAGACATTTTTTAGGATTCAAACTCTAAATCTAAGCGTCTTTATTTTCTTTAAATATTTCAATGTTCAAAAACTTAAAAAACCTAATATGATAATAAAAAAAATCTTTTCAATGATTGTCTTTCTTTAACACAAAAAATAATAAAATATTCAATTAATTAGAATTTGACTAAAATTTAAATTCATATTAATGATTTGTTTATATAGCTATTCATAATAGATGATACCAAGTAATTATTAGCTAATAATATAAATTTCGCTAAGTATTACTGATAAAATATGAAATGATAATAAACATATAATTTGAGTTTAATATATTATCATTTGGTATTATATTAGTAATGTTAATTTAATTTTTTTGCTAGTAAATATAAATAATAAATAATATTTTAAGAATTAAAATTAAGTGCCTAAATAAAAAAATAATTTAGAGAAAACTAATATTATCAGTAATAACTTTTAAAAGGATAGTATAATGATATAAATTCAAATAAACTAGGGGCCAATTTTCAACAGTTATAAACCAAACGTTCTTTTGTTATTTAATTAAACAATAATAAATTTTTAAGTGCATAAATTTTGCAGATTTTATGTTTTGTTATCACAACTTGTTATGTTTAGATTTTTTTTTTTTTCAGAGGAAGAGGGCAATAAAACTTAAAAAAAGAAAAACTAATTAAAGTGCCACTCTTCAAAGTTACAAATACCCAGAAATTCATTTCCAATTAACAAACAAAGTATAGGGTCGGCAGACCGGAGACTGCGCACACTCTTCGAAGTTTCCAAGTTAATTATTAGCCAACAAATCTTCCTCACGGGATGCGCGCGCATGGCGTTAAGGCTGAAACTCAGCCAGCCGTTATTGAAGAATTCAATGAGTTGACTTCACGTCATCATGACTCGTTTAAATTAAGTTACATTTAGAGTCTATTTAGATGATAGAATTAGATTTAAAACTTAAATTTAAATTCCAATTGATTAATTCTAGTTTTTAGATTGTAAAGTGATAAAATTGAAATTGACTTGAAATTACAATTCTAATTTCAATTCTAGTATTTGAGTGTTGAAATCATTGAATGGAAATTGATATGGAATTGAAATTCTAATTTTTAATTGACTACCAAACAACAGAAATAGAATTCTGTACTCCAATTCAAATTTTCAATTTCAGTTATAATAAATAATTTTTAGCCTGAATCAAATTTATATAAAGAGTTGTACAACTCATTTAAATTTGTGATTTGATTTAATAAATGTCTAATATATTTTAGTTTGATTTAAAGTGAATTCAATTTAATTCCATTAAATTATTTTTTATTAAAAATTAAATTAATTAAACTAATTAAATCTTTTAAAAATAAAATAAAATTGAACTTGTATAAAACTTGAAATAATTTAATTTGGTTGATTTTTATTTTTATTTATCCGTTTAATGCTCAACCCAAGTTTCAAGCGTCTAAAAGAGGAAATTTTTCTATGAACTGAATTTATCATAGAATAATAAACCATCTAATAAGAATAAATTTACACAATATAGATATAGATTTATAAAAAAAAAATTTATAAAATATCATCAATAAAATAAAAAAATCAAATAACTGGACTTTAATGATTAAATGATTCACTATTTATGTATTAAAATTTCTGCTCTGAAAGATACTCCACTCCAGTTAATTTCCTTATAGAAGAATACACAATAATCATTTACATACATAAGTTAAACCCAAGTTAATTTCTTTCCTCCTCATCTCATATTATCAATGGAAAAACTGCTAGCAAAGATATCCTATACCCTTCTCTCAAGTTTCCAGCTCTGCCTTCGGCGCTTGCTAAATTCTCATATGAATCTCGCACCAGTTAACCAACACAGTTGCATTCTGGAAGATTAGCTAATAAGCAAAGAAGAGTTAAATATTGTTGTGAACAAACTAGGAGTTGTTGATGATTGTGAGGAGCTTAATGACCAATACAGGTTTGGTGCAGATGAGGTGTCAAGATTGTTCGAGGAAGAGCCCTGCACTTTGAGGTGTCAAGATTGTTCGAGGAAGAGTCCTGCACTTTGGAGGAAGTGAAGGCAGAGTTTGAGGTGTTTGATAACAATAAACATGGGTTTACTGATGCAAATGATTTAAACACAGTTTTTACGGCTTGGGTTTTAAGGAAGGAAAAGAAGTGGAGGATTGTAAGAGGATGATCCAAGCAGTTGATGAAGATGGGATGGTTTTATTGATTTGTCAGATTTTTGGACCAATTGTTTATTTTAAAATTTTGCTTCGGCTTGGCCTTTTCAAAGGAATAATTTCAATCCTAAATAAAGTAAACACTGCAGTGTCATAGCGTCATAATACGTGCAATAGATGAATTTTCACTTTGATATTTAATATTTAATAAAAAAAGGTCTTTTTTTTAATTACAAAATGGATTAAGAGTCATAAGAGGTGCAATAGATGAATGCGCACAAGTTGATTTTTTTTGTTTCATTTTTTTTTTTATAGATGAGATTTTTATGTATTTTTATATATTGTATATAATTATATCAATACAATATATAATTATATTATATTTATATAATTTATATTATTATATATAAATTATAATTATAATAATATTTTTTATCATAAAAATTGTTATTATTGTAGGTACATTGCTTTTAATTGAAGTATATTGTTCAAATATCTAGATATATTTGAGTTATGTTTCAGGTACATTCATTTAAGTATATTTGTATTGTATTATAGATATATTAATTTAGAAATACAGGTATATTAATTTGAAATTGTAATACTTAGTTTTTTTATACGAAGGTATATTAATATTATAAACGAGATACACTAACTTTGTGTTGTAAATCTATTGGTGTTGCACTATAAGTATATTATTTCTTATTTCAAATATATTATTATTATTATTTTAGGTACATTATTTTTTATTAAAAGTAAGTTGTTGTTGATTTATAAGTTTTTCATTTTGATTTTGGTATTTATCTTAAGTTTTTAAATTATCATATTCATTTATTTTTAAAAAATCAACTTATTTAATTTTTATATAAAAATAAAATTTTTAAAATTAAATTAAATAATAGTAGAAATTTTGAATTGAATTAGTTAAATATTGCATTAATTTATTTTAATTATAATAATAAAGAGAAAAATCAATAAAATATGAAAAAAGAAAAAAAATTGAGATTTAATTATAAAGAATCAGTGTGTTTTTGAAAAAAAAAATTAACCTATTTAACTTTATATAAAAATAAAATTTTTAAAATTAAAATTAAATCAAATTAAATAATAATAAAAGATTTGAATTGAATTAATTAAGTATTGTATTAATTTATTTTAATTATAATAGTAAACAAAATCAATAAAATAAGAAAAAAGATATATAAAAAAAAAAAGAAATTTAGTCGTAAAGAATCAACGTAATTTTTAAAAGAGAGACAAAAGCGTGCTAGTGGACACATAACATGTATTTTTTTAAGTAAAATGATGTGTATTAAATTAGGATTTATGATATATCATGAGCACGGATCTAAAATACACGTATAAAGGAAACTCATTTTATAGAACATAAAATCTTTTTGGGCCGAATTGTGAGATTCCCACATTGGGTTAATCCAGTCCATTTTTCCTATATATATATATATATATATATAGTTTTCGTTAATTCAACGTTGATGATTAATTTAGTTTGGAATTATTCAGATAAAAAGCTTGGACTTTGACACACATGTAGACAGCAATTGCCTGGTTTGTTGGGCTGCTTTGAAATGTTTCATAGGCTATGACAAGCCCAGGGCCATCTTGGGCTGAGACTGTAAGCAAACTAGACTAGCTTGCTATATCCTTAATTTATTTTCTTTTTTTTTTATTTTTTTAGAAAAAAGAAAAAAACGTATATTAATCAAAATTTGCAATGAGAAAGAGGAGATTAAAAAAAAAAAAAAACCAAAAATAGCGTTAAACTATGAAGAGTAATAGAAGCTTGTAAAGTTAGGAGTTGAGTCGACTTTGATATGAAGTAACATCACAAGACCTGCAATAAATAGGAGGGAGAAGGTGATGGCTTTTAAGCCTCGTGGGCAAAAACTCTTCCCCACACCATTGTTCCATATCAAAGACCCAACTCCTGAAAACATGAACCTTCAAGCAGTTGAAATGAGCAAATGATCCCTAATCTTAGCGGTAAAATCCTAAAACCTTTGAAGTCTTGGGTTTAAATTTTATCATTGGTGGGGATCTTTCGTTAAGGGATTATTATAGAATTTTTCTTCTTTTACTAACAATTAAACTCATGGTGATTCCATCAGTAATAATAATCATACCACACCATCCAAAAAAAAAAAATCTTTAAGCTGAAATGCAGGTCATTTTCCAACTGAATGACTAAGAGGTGATGCCTTTGGATCTTGAAATGAAGCTAGAATTATTATATTGGAGAGGCAAAAACTAAACTATTAATATTATAAAAGCAAGTTTTTATAACTTTTTTTATCCAAAATATAACAAAAGAATAGTTTTTAAAAGGAGGTTAATAATTTTACACATAAATTGAAAAGATATATAAATTATTTTTTAAAGGGATAAATAATTTTTTATATATTATATTATATGAGAAAAATTTTTGCTTTGAGGGGCCAAGGCCAGCTTGGGCCTCCTTTTAACTTCGTCCCTTCTTAAACCTTGAAATTTCGGTTTAAATCTCATCAAATGTAATTAATTTTTTTAATAAAGATCATTATTAAAAATAATTTTCCTTCTACTAACACTAATCACTAATCTAATCACATTCTTTATGAACATCTAATCATAATATATATATATATATTCAAGCTGAAATAGATGGATCAACTTCTTTCCTTTCTACTTTTGCCTCAAATTTGAAATTATCCTCCTTGAAGAACATTCAAGCAATCAAACCCCCATTAGCCTTTAAAATTATTCTTATTTCATACGGGTGTAATAACAGATTGGAGAACAAACCAACCTGAAATTCAAAAAATGTTAAACATTAGAGTTTGGAGATATAATTATCCCATATCAAGCCTCTTTGAAAATGACATTTTACTCCAAAAAAAAAACTTATAAAGATAAGAAAAATGTAAAAATATTTAGATAAAGAAAAATTCTTAAGTGAAAAGGACTTGATTTTTTATTTTCTCCAATATTATAAAATAGAGCCTGCAAATGAATCTGATAAAACTGAATTTGATGAGTTAAATCAAAACTTATTTATTTCTTAAATAGGTCTAATATTTAGAATTAAATTTGCTGCATTTATTAAATGAACCCAAAGTTAGTTTACGAATTTAATTGAGCTCTAATCAATTCTAAATATTTTTTAATAATATTAAATTATAATTAAAATTTTTATAAAATTATTAAAATTATAATATTTATTTTAATTAATATTTATGTTTTTTATTATTTACATATAAATATAAATTTTATATTTTATATTATAAGTACGTTTGTGAAAATTGAAAATATTAATAATAGAGTTTAAATAAGATGCTTATGAGTTGAAAAGAGCCGAATAGATTGCTGCTCAAGTTTGATTCATTCAACGAATGAAAATTAAAATTAGACAAAATCATTCATTTAAAACTATAAACGAGTTTGAACGAACCATAAGCAGCTTAATTTATTTATAACCCTATGTTAAGGCAGGCATCCAATAATAATAATAATAATAATAATGGCTTCAGAAAACTAACTTGAAAAACTATTTTCATGGTGGATTTTGAATAATATTCACTATATAAAAGTGAAGAGTCGATATGTATTTATACTTTCTATTCAATAAAACTATGTAATGGTGTATTCACATATTCAAAATGATGCAAGTGTAATGGAAATTAATATTTAAAATGTGTCATGATAATATAAATGAAAAATAAAATGTGAATTATCTCATATTAAAAAACGCTAAATTATTTTTCATTATAATGTGTAAAAATAATAAACTCTCTCCTATGTCCACAAGATGACGCACACAAACTTGATTTTAAATTATTATTTTCTTCAAAATTCTAAAAGTTAAAATTTTTAACATTATATTATTAAAGTTATAAATACTAATTCTACTTATTAAAGTCATTTAATAATTTAGAACTAAAGCGGATTTACAGTCAAACCTTTTATTTTTGTTTTTCTACTCTTCATCAACAATTGTGATGTTTAGTTACTATTTTGCTGCATTATATCCTTAGAATATAGACATCATTCTACCCTCAAACATCTATAATGAAAAGGTGAATCTATGTTCGACCAAAAAAAAAAAAAGACGAATCTATGTGACATAATAGTCACATACCTCTCATTTTTTAGATTATCTCTTGTTTCTTCTATTTTTTTAATTTTTAATTTCATTTTTTATACGTCTATTTTTCTTTATCATCCCAAATCTGTTTTTTATTGTTCATATTTTATTATTATTTTGCAAATTTACTGTAGTAGTTGCGTCATCAATAAATTGTTCACATTCTATCTAATATTCTGTTTTTATTTATACACTACTGTACTAATAAATAACAATAGTAATATCACGAAAGGCAGGTAAATATGATTTTGGCGTGTAGGGGTATGAGAACAGTGGATAATGTCACCCATATATAGAATGAAGGTTTCTTGTATGAGCAGGTTAAGTAAGCTAAAGAAAGGAAATTAGGAGGAACAGAAGTTGCGCATTTGTTTATAATAATTAAAAGACCCAAAAAAAAAAAAAATCCAAAACAGGAGGGGAGGTAGCTTAGCCAGACTCCAGGCCTCCATGTGGGTGGCATGAGTTATCACAGAAGATTCTGCTGATGAGGGGAGAAGGATGTTTCAACAGTTCCCTCATGAATGCATCATTTGGAATTGCACAATTCTTTATTTTGTTTCTGTTTGCAGAATTTGTGCCTGATTTTTGCAGGCCCATGAGAAAAGGATGTTTTCATCAAAAGTTTCAGTGACTTGTTTTTGTCTTTGCTTCTGTTAGTTGTTACCACTTACCATACCCACACTCTTATTTCATCACATTGTCCCTTCTTCTTCTCCATCATCATACTATATACAACAATATATAACAAAAAAACATCCTCTTAGTTCCCTCCTTCACATTAGTACTAGAAAGTGACAAGCTAAACAACTTTGATTCAATATAAAATAGTTGAATATTAGTAATAATAATTGAAATCACATTCTTTTATTCTAATCACATTTCTTTGATTTGATCTTAACTGATATTTAATTCTAATGATAAAATAAAATTATCTACAAATAAATATGAAAATCCAAATCTCACTAACATAATTTTACTGTCCAATAGTTTTTTTTTTTTTTTTTTTTTTTAAAGATTTGATCTTTAACTGCATATGACTCCTTCCTATTATGGGAACGTTTACTATCATGGGTAATTAAATTTCTTTTTCCCCCTTAATTAGGCACATCACTAAAACAATTTTATTTATACCACCTATCTAAAACTCTTTTGGTTGGTTATTTGATTCTTCAATCGCCCATCATCTACGATTGTAGAATGTCCATTTCAAGTTTCATTGTCTAATGTTTGAGACTTTTCTCAATTTCATAAGTTAAGTTGAAAGGTATACTTTTAAGACACAGTTCTTTTATACTGTTTTGGAGTTCTAATAATTAAAATGTCAAATTCATGTTGAACATTATTTTTTAAAGTTCTCAACATAATCCATTGTACTACATCTTAAAAACACGGTTTAATATTAATTAATGTTGATTAAATTTTGATTCAAATTTTATTTTTTGACGTCAAAATTTTAATTTTAACCAACATGATGGCTAAATTTCTAATAGTATTATAATTAAATATAATCATTCACTTTTCAGCCATTAGGCAACTAGACTAATGATAAAGTCATTTTCTTTTTCCTTGATATTTTCAATTTAGGTACGTTTGAATTTCATAACATTTTCGCATCATTATTTTCTCTATGTTGATCAAATTTTTGCCTTAAAATGAATATCATAATTCAAATAAAATATATTTTAATATTACCAATTTATGTTTAGTCAAAATAAAAGAAAATCATAAGAGATATTCACATCATCACTCGGGTCTTTTGAATGCCAAAAATGAAATGACTTTACTTTGTTAAAATAATACCATTTCAATCACCATATTAATCACAACAACAAATTAAGGCACATTTTTCACTCTAGAATTGGAAGACATTTTTTTAACAGATGTAATTTTGTAATGATAATTTTATCAATTCTAACTATTTGGAGATAACAAATTGTAACATGAGAAATGTCAAATAAAGTTTATTAATTTTGTTTCCCCTTTAGAAAGAAAGGGTCTCATGCGGGAGAAGGGATTACAAGTTGAAAGACAGAGATATGACATCCACAGACTGATGCTGTGATGAACATATGTTTTTTTTTTTTTTTTAAATCTAGATACTATCATCCAACTGAAAAAAAAAAAAAATTCCTTTTTCTATTTTGCCTCTAATAATAATGATGGCCCCTCTCAGTTAATCTTGGAGCACATCCACATTAACGCCAGCTCTGATGATCCTCTATGAAAAGATAAAAAACCCTTTTTCAGCTTTCCTCTCTTTGGCTAGCTGATCATGATCATTCATTATGTATATGTGGCTCCTACCCCAAGAAAGTCAATGAACGGTGGTGGAATGGTCTCAAAATGGCCACTAGTCATTGTGTTGTTCTCTGCCATTGATGATGATGATAAAGGAGGGGAAGGTTCAGTCATTGCTGATACTTGAGCTGCTGCTGCTGCTGCTGCTGCTGTGGTGGAATCTGATGAGAAACTACTCATAATATAAGGGTTTTGATAGTTTATTGACTGTTGCATTGCTATTATGTATGGGTCTTGTTGCTGCTGTTGTTGAGGATAGAAACCAGAAATAATGTGGGGTTCATCACTTGGCCTATCCCAAGATCTGGTCTGCTGCCTGAACATGCCCACCATGTCATTACTCTTGGGACCTGTAAAAACCAAAATCCAATCACATCGGTGATATAAACAAGTAGCAGCAACTATATAGCTAAAAAGAAACAATGGCATTACAGAATTTAAAGCTACATCAAGTTTTCAAGAACCAATACACACAAAAGATCAAGAAAGTAAAAGAGAATAAGAGGTTTTTTTTTTCCGCAAAAGAAACCAATGAGTAAACTGCACAGAAACCCAAATGCACAGGAACAAAAAAGATTTGTTGAAGAAGAGATCATCACACCAGGAAAGAAATCGAAAGGTGTCTGTTGTGCACAAAACCCAGTAATAGGGACCTGCTGGATGCTTGGCACTGCTTCTCCTCCACCACCACCGCTGAATGTTCCAATTGGGTAAGCAGATACGTTGCTTAATCCTCCACCAGTGAGGATATTGAGACAGTATGGTGGTGGTGGTTCTAATGATGTTCCTGGATCTCTGCAGACCAAGCTTGTAGTAGTTTCTTCTACTCTTCTGTAGACAGATTGAGTTAGCTTTCTCCTCCTATAAGCACTGGACTGTTCTCTATATTTTCTAGCCATAATGACATGCCAATGATTCTTGACTGCATTATCAGTTCTTCCTGGGAAAAGCCTGGCTATCATAGCCCATTTGTTACCATAGAGTCTATGAGCTTGCATTAGTCTTTCTTCTTCTTCTTCAGTAAAAGCCCTTCTATTTATTCTTGGATCCAACTGGTTAAACCATCTCAGTCTACAGCTCTTACCTTCAAACCCCACACAATCATATAACAATATAGTTAACAAAATCAAACAAAAAGCAAACAAGCAAGAAAGACAAAAGAAAATGGTTCTTTTGTTTACCTGATCTACCCTCTAATTTCTCAGCTATAAGGTTCCAGTTTTGAGGGCCATAGAGAGCTACAAGTTCTTTAAGCATGGTATCTTCAGCAGGTCTCCAATGGCCTCTAGCACATAGCTTTGACTGCCCACCATCTCCTTCTTTACTACCAGTAGTGTTCATCATCGTCAAGTTATTATGATCATTATTAGGGTTGTTGTCATCAACTGATGAGTTGGTATTGTGACCTACAGTAAGCTCATTGTTATCGCCAAACCCATCGCTAGAATCAGAACAACCCTTACCTTCGACAACAGCACCATCACCACCACTATTCTGATACTTGAAAGGAAAACCCCAAGAAGTGGTGCTGCCTCTTCCATTATTATCCATCTGATGAGATGAAGAAACAGAAACAGGAGGTATCACTGCTCCATAGTTGGGAGAGAGAGATAGAAAAGCAATGTCATGAGCAAGAACCATCCCCGCAGAAGAAGAAGAAGAAGATGAAGGAGACGAGGAAGAACAAGAGGTGTGGCCATTTGTATTTGGGGTGTGGTGTGGTGATGTATGATATATAACAGACTTCGTAGAAGCCATCAGGCTTTCATTTGTTCCTTATCTGACAGATATACTGTTATGCCACTGTTACAAAGTCATACTCTGCAACTTAAAACACATAAGCAAGCAAAGCAAAAGCTTTCACAGACATATATTGATGGAGGAAGAGAAGAGAATAGAAAAGAAAAGAAAACTTAAACGAGCAAAATCTGCATAGTTTTTCTTTCCCTCCCTTCTACTTACTGACTCTGCACTCTGCAGATAGAGAAAAAGGGCGAGAAAGAGAGAGAGGAGAGTTTCTCGTTCTTCTTCTTCAAAGTAGTAAACCACGCTGACTGACTCCACGAGCCTGAGGTTCTTCTTCTCCTTCTAACTTCTAAGTAGTTTACCACGCTGACCGACTCCGCCAGCCTCATGACCCTTTCAATTAATTTATTATTATTATTATTACTTAGTTTTTTTAATATAATGAGTATTTTTAGACATCCCTTAAAATTTTTCTATTTTTTATAATTTAAATAAATTCGAATTTATTAATATGATAAAAAATAATATATTCTACTACAACTATTTAAGTCAATTATATTAAAAAAATGATAATATATGCGTATGATAATTAAATATCACACGTGTAGGTGGTGTAGATCACACGTGTGAAAGTGAGACACACTTTGTTACAACAGTTGAAGGTAGGGAGGGCTCTGTCTCTCTCAAAATTGACAAGAAAGACTAAAATGTAGAAGTGTTGTTAGGTTGAGCTTGTACAGGGCGAAGACACTCTCCTTTCTTTTCAATAAGAGCTCGACATAACAGCTTCCTGCCAAATGCCACCAGTAGTTATTACACTGAAGCTTCAAGCGCAAACCCAACAAAAAAAAAAAATCAATAGTTATATATTTATATTATATTATTTTTTAATTTTGGTGATAGTGGTGATGATGCATCAAAATGGGTTTTAACCTGAGTTTCAGGTTAACCACCTGAAGTTGACCCTGCTACTAAAAACCCAAACAAACAATGAATGGATACTACTTACTATTGGGAAAAAAAAATCCATATTCCTATACATGTGTCCCTTCTTTCACAATTAATTATAACAGTCCAAAACACGAACTTAACATCATGATGTGTTAATCTCCATTTCTCCACCTGTAGTTTTCTCTCCGTCTCTTTCATGGAGTTTCTTGACACCAAAAGTATGATAAAAAAGTAAAAACAGGGTAGGAATTGTATGCAAATTTTGAAGAAACTCACAAGTACTTTTGTTATTGTGGTCCTCCATAACTTATACCGATGCTTGATCCTTATGATTTTTTTTTTTTAATTTATAAGAGGTCTTAGAAGTATGATCTATACAAGAGAGAACTTTTTCTTTTTAATAATTTCCACCACAAAAATATAAAGAGAATTAAAATGCAAATCTCACTTCTTATAAGATGCACTTTAACTATCAAACAATGTTTATACCATGCTTATAGTTATGATTCAAGTACATGTCTAAGTGATATGCTGCACTCTAACTCCTTTTTCTTTTCTTTTCTTTTTTAACCTAATCAGTAGGACGTAACTTAGTATTTTGTCATATAACTATATAAAGTACAGTTATAGACATATCATTTTAAGGCTTGAGTTTAATATATTGTAAAGTTTACGAGCATATATTAAATTTTAATCTAATCCAGTTATTATTAAAAAAAAGATACATAATCTTTTTGGACAATTAGAGTTTTTTTTTATTTAAACATTTTGTAATTTGGATTTAGCTTGTGTTTGGGAGGGGGGAAAATAAATGGGGAAGGAAAATAAAGAGGTAAAATAAACGAGAAATGCCAAAATCCCTTATTTGGAAAGAGAGGAAAAATGGGAGGGGAGGAAAAATATTTAAAATTTTCCCCTCTCCCATTTTCTCTCCAAAATGGAGAGAAAAAATGAAAGAATGAAGGGATTTTTCTGAAATAACCATCTTACTCGTGAACATTGTAAGAAATTATAGAATATGAGCAAAAATAGGACCGAACTAAAAAACTAATCGAACCAAGCTAGTTCGATTCGGTTCGATTTGATCCTTAAATAAAATAGGTTTTTTCAGTTATAATTTTCAAAAAATTCGGTTTTCAGTTTTTGATTCGATTTTTTAGATAGAAAACCGAAAAAATTGAATTAACTGAAGTAATTAATAAATGAAACTCATTTGAATCGAATCAAATTTCAAATACATGTAATTTAATTGAAACAAACCAGACCAAACCAAACTTTTATAAAATCGATTCGATTCGATTTATAGACACATAAATTTTCGGTTTAATTCGGTTTTTTAAAAATTTTGATTCGGTTTGATTTTAAGAATTTCAAATTTTGTTTATTAAAATTTGGCAAAAAACCGAATATATTTTAAACATTTTCAAATATAAAAAATAATTTGAGAATTTTTTTCATGTTACATTATATTTATCATCATATAAATTTTAATTTCATATAAAATCAATTAAATTATAAAATAATTATTTTTTATCATTATACAATATAATTATATATTCAAATATTTTATTTAATAAAAAGTAAAATTGAAAATATATTAAATATTATTTTCCTTTATTTCTATATTTGATTATCCAAACAAGAGAAAATAAAAATTATTTTATTTTCCTTTCTTTTTATCTAAATATGAGGAAAGAAAATAAAAAGAAAAAATAAAATTTATTTCTCTTTATTTTTTCTTTGCTCCTGATGGATTTTTGCCAAACACAGAGTTAAATTCTGATGGTGCAATTAAGATGAAAACAAATGTGGAGGACAGACTGAGTCGGTTCGTTGTGATAATGATGATTTATAGAGAAAATAGCTTTTTAGTGATGAGTAGATGCGATTAACAGTCACATCAAAGTTTTAATGCTGATTTGAATGGATGGCTAGTGAGGGCCAAAATTTGTAACAAAAAGTTGATGAGAAAACTCGATAAAAAGCTGTATTTTATATCATATTTATTGCTATAATTGCTTTAATTTCAGCCATTCATTTTACAAAAATGACAAAGAAAATTCCAAAAATTCAATCTTCATGCATTTTTTAGAAAGAAATTTTCAGAATCTTTCTAATTTGATATCAAATATTGCATCAGTTGATAATATAATAATTTCTTGAAATTATCCTAATAAATTTCATAATGTGAGCACATATATATATATATAGCAATGTAGTATAGCTCAATTATTATGTATGGATATAAAGGGAACAAGTAATTAGTAAATTCAACTACTCAAAAACTAAAATGAAAGAGATGTGATATGATAAGTCAGATCACACAGTTGTCCAAAGGTTTTAAATTTATATATGTACACATATTGTAAAAATCCCAATTAAACCAGTTAAAAGCAAGGGCACATTTCCAACTAAGGAATGTCTTCAGTCTGCACTCATTCATCTCCCTAAAACGCAAATACAAAACCGTACAAAAAAGAAAATCCAAATACTTTATATAAATTATTATGAACCAAAAGAATTATCTAACATTAATAACATTAAATAGGCTTTGTCCTTCCTTCCTTGACGCATGCTTTTGGACCGTCAGATTCAGGAAAAAAAAAATTCTCAGCCTTCCCCTTTTTATTATTATATGCATAATTTTTTCAGTAATGCTGATGAGAGAACCTCAGAGAACTACAACTGCGCAGTTAATTGGTCAATATTAAAGTTTGAAAAACCAAAAAAAATGACTTGCTATGGGAAACAGGCCAAACTAAACGACTCAAAATAATTGAAAAACCCACCATTTGCGGTCACTGCCAACCTCTCCCTCAGCTCTTAGGTCCATAAGGGTCCCAACCAAAAAAAGCATGTTTTTTTCTATGTTTCCATCCTCCCAAATATAATTTATGGGGCAGATATATATATAACCACTAACCATATTGTGATGAGACTAATGGCTTCTGAGAAGGTACCAAAGTCAGTGTTAAAAAATTGTGTGCTTGCTAATCTAAATTTTGATTAATAAAAATTAGAAGTTGCGTTATTCTTGAGAATAATGTTAGTGAATTTCATTGTAAAACTCATAAATCAGAAAGCTCATATCAAATTCGTTTATGTTCGAATTCGCATAGAATAACTTTGTCCTTCAAAAGACATTATATGCAATAACTTTCTGTAGTTTTATGGAATAGGAGTATAAAACTCCTCAACAAGTGCAGAACAAAACACACTTCTGAAGGTTGCATTTTGAGTTACATCCTAATTATTCTAAAGAAAATACAACCATATTATTCAGCAATATTTTTCTTATTTTTCCGATGTTCTACGTGAAATAGGTCAATTTATATTAGCTTTAGATCATATTAAACGATACTAGCTTCAGATGTTTTAACATTTTCTGTTATTCTAAAAGAAAAAAAAATACTATATTATTTGATCGTAGAAAGTAAATAATGTATTAAAAGGGAAAAATACAATTAAACCATAATTGAAAATGAGAAAGATGATTAGATAATCCAACTTGAATTTTACTTGATGCAGAAAGACCACAAAACCTGTTGGATAAGGATTTCAAGAATTCATTGGGAAAATTTATTGTGATTTTCTTTCAAAAATCAAAACTGATGGTGTTGAAGTCAGTTTGGGTGTTTTTAGTTTTTCTGATTTCTGGCTTCTAGTCTTTTACTTAAAAAAAAAAAATTCACTTTTATTTCGTGAATTTAGAAAGAGAGATTCTAATGTAAAACTTAAGGGGCTCCATAAATTTTCAATTTTAAAATTATTAATTTTGTTGTTTTTAAGTATTGAAAATTGAGAGGCTCCAATCAACATTGGTACATAAAACAAAATAGGTATACTTTGTTCAAAAAACAAAGTAATGATTGAAGGCAACACTTTAGTTAAGTAATTAAAATTTTGTTGATGGTATAAATTCCAAGAAAACCCATAATTTTCTGATGTAAGTACTTGATTGATGATACAACCTAAAATCTGAAGGATTTCTAAGTTTGGAAATGTTTGTTGGGAACTAGAAATTAATTACTTTATGTTTTCTTTATCAAAAAGTGCTTAAATTTTTATTTTTGAAATTAATTATAACAGATAAGATGAAAGCTTCCAAAGAATTGACATTATGGATGAGATGGATAGTTAGGACAAAAAATTGTTGCATGGGATCTCATGGATTAGCTTAAGTGGAGACTTTCCAACCTCCAAAGGGACCATTTATATAGGATAGATTGTTTTTTTGTAGACATTTTCAGAGAAAGACAATAAGTCACTTGGTCTCTAACTTTTCAGACACACCAAAATGGAACCACAGTAACAAAAGGATTGACTCATGTTAAAAATAAAAATTTTATACTATTTTAGTAAATATTATTACCATTATCATTTTTCATATTTGCAATGTGGAGAATATATTGCTAGCATCACCCAAATCTTCACCTTTGCCTAGATATATATTAAAAACTGAGTGCTTTCGTGTTTCTGCAGCTAGGGACTCAGGCTTCTGAATTCTGCCTTGTTCTATTCCCACGTGTGCACCTTTGCACGTGTAACCCCCTTTGTCATAAGCTCTGTGTTTGTTTGTTTGCTTGCATGGACTAAGGAGCCAGGACTATTACTCTTTTTTTTCTTATCTCTATCTTCAATTATTGTCATGACTAACTGCCTTATATTTGAACTTAGGATGCCTCTCTTGCCCTTGCTCTTGCCCTTTGCCTTATATATACTCCCTTTGTCCGTAGCTGCAATGCACTTAGCCCCACGCTCTTAGTGGTGGACTTGATGTCACGCCCCGAAAGAAGCTATTTATGCGTTGGGTAAGTAGTTTTGGGATTGGAAGAGAACAAAGTTGCCATCTCTGCCATAACCCAACCTGGCCTATTTGGATTTTAGATACAAAACTAGAAAAGGGTTTGTTAGTTATCTTGACATTGCACTGGACTGCAACCCATCGTACAATAATTAAATTTGTTTAACAGCAAGTGAATGAGACAAGGCCAGCTTGTGTTTGCTTGTAATTTCTCTATCTACTACTACTAGTACTAGCTAGTTGTTACTGATTGTTATTTAAAAAAACGACGATAATTAACCATTTCAGTTGATTTGATTATCGTGAAACTATAAGTTTTAAAATTCTCAATTTCAATCAGCTAAAATTATTTCAAACCAAAATGATAGCCCTTTAGCCGGTTTAATTTAATTTTGGGATTTTTGTGTTCTTAGCTTGGTCTAGCCATGTAGTGATTGATTGAAGTTACCTCCGTAATGAAGCATATTCTCTGCCAAAAAAGAAGGCACTCAAATAGTAGATCAAAAGTAGAGTAATGCAAATATCAAATGCAATTCAGAAGTTGGCTAGCATCCTGGTCAATTGATCATGCAGTATCTGTAAAGAGAGAGAGGATTTAAGGGTGTACCGCCCCTGAAACTTAACTACATTATCTTACATTTAGTCTATAAAACAAAAAATATTTGCATTAAATGACAGTATAAATATTTTTTTTATTTGAAAAATATGTAATAATAAAATTTTTAAATTTTTATGATTATTTAATATGTCATTATAATATTAAATACATGGGTAAAAAACATGGAGATTCAAGGTAATAATTTTTTTCTCAAAGAATTTATAAAAAAATTATTTTTATAGTCTCACCATAAATTCGAACTCCAAATTCATAAGAGAGTAGCCCACTCTTTTACCATATGAGTCAATCTTCATTGATTTTTAGTATAATATTTTAATTAATCTATTATGCATATTTTGTTTATAATTATTTTGATTTGTAAATAGTTACTCTCTCCAATAATGAAAGCTTTATTGTATTACAGATTATGAATCATAAATGAACTTCACTATCCCTTAAACGAGGAAATAAATAGAACCCATTTGAAATCTCTAGCCAAAAATTAACTAGTAAAAGAAACTTCACAAGAAACACTTGAATGTGAGCAGGACTTTTGCATGCCTTTGTACCAATAAAGATTTCCTTTTTTCTTAATAAAAGAAACTTTAATAATTTGTACTATTAAATAACACATAAGGTACAAAATAATTGAAAAATTGAATGGAAAATTTACATAAACCCAAGTTTTTGCATAAAATTCATCCTGAAGTAAGTTTTGGGCTTAGTCCAAATACCAATACCACTAATTGCATAGCTAAACCTTAACTTGAGGTGTCCGCCGACCTTCTTCGCCACTTTCATCTCATTCACTTTCCTTTCTTCAAAAAAATATCTTATTGTTTTTCTTTGAGATTTGAAGATCTTTTTACCCCTTAGTGACACTAGAATAAATATGAATTCTGACAGCAACTTTTATACATTGCATAACGATAAAACTTGCATGATTGTTAAAAGATTAAAAAAAAAAAAAAAAAAGATAAAAGCAGGGAAGAAAAAGTAGAGTAAATTTTAATATCTGTATTTTCAATTCTGTTACTCGTAATTTTCTTCATTTCAAATAAAAATATCATGTTAATTTTTAGGATTTTCAGTCATTTGAATAGAAATTAAATTAGGATAAAATCAATTTAAAAGTATTAACATATCGAATTTGACTTGGGTTGGACCTCTAGTTGCAATTGAAGATTATATATATTTTTTATACCTTGTTATTGTGAAAGTAGACAGTGTGTTAATTAGGATGAATCAAGAGTTATGTTATACTTCATCCATTTCTATATAATTGATATGTAATTAGGATGAACTAAGAGTTACGTTATACTTCATCCGTTTCTATATAATTGATATTTTAGAGAAAATCTAAAATTTTATTTATCTGTTGTTTTTATATAATTAATGAATTTAATTATTTTTTTTCAATTTTGCCCTTAAACTCATCAATTGAATGTTATTAATGTTATATAAAATTTTAAAGTTATGAAATTCAAAATCAAGGGTAATTTAGTTTTAATAATTTATTTTTCTCTTGAATTTAAGGTTAATTAATAATTTATTAATCCTAGTGAAATTCCTAAAGCGTAAGCTATACAAGAACAGAGGGGATACCTATTTATTTATTACACTTTGTGATTTTGTGAATTAATTGGTGAAATTAATTGTTATTCTTATATCATTTATTTTTTATAAGAAAAAAGAAAAGAAAGAAGAAACAATAAAAGAAAACACATAAGCCAAATGGGTGAACATGATATGGCGATGGTTGTCACATGATGTGAGACTTTAGATAAAAAGAAAATATGTATGTTGTTGAATTAGAGAACCAAGAAGCAAAAATGTTGGAAACAAGTGGGTTGGAAGCATCCTATGTTTGCATAATTGTACAAAAAAGAGAGAGTGAGGTATCTTTTCGGAGCAGCGGATGTGTTCCCTCAACACCCTAAGCACATGTGCTTCAGTTGGTTACGTTCAACGTGACTGAAAGGAACATGCTTTTGGAATGAACCATATGAATATTTTTATATATAAAGTAAGATAAAACAAAATAAAATGTATAAGCCCTACCTACGCTAATTATTGGAAGAATTTATTTAAATTGAGTGTATATAGCTAATTAATAGAGTAAGAATATTTGCATTAGATAAGGATTTATTTAAAAAAGTGTTATCGTAATTTCATTAATACATAATTATGAGTGGTTATTTTAGATGTCAAAATATTATTAAATGTGTATATAAGAATGGAATATACACTGAATATAGATAAGGTTTTGCCAAATTTATTTATATCAAGCTTATGTAAAATTATTTTTTACAATTTTTTAATAAATTTAAACTCAAGAAGATAAATAATAAATGCATTCTCTTATTACTCGAGTTTACATTTTTTCCACAAAAAATTAGAGGGTCTCCTTTACTACTGTTATACCAAGAATTTTCATTAATTTAATATTTTCTTTAAAAAAAATGGAAATTTATCATATTGCATATTTAGACTATTTTTGGTTTTAAATAAAAAGAAAGAAAAAGTCACAAATATAGGGATGTAATAGTGATATGAGAGATGTGGGCCACCATATAACTAGTAGGGCTGATCCTTAAGATTCTGTTGGAGCTGTTCCCTTGGAACCATATGGGAAAGATGGTGCGTCTGCTGCGTTGGTATAGGGTACCCCCCAATAAAACTTACTAACGACATGACAATTCTAATATGGGCATTAAAATAGGGATTGGGAAAGGCTACAGCGTAAAAAGCCTAGTAGGTACAAACAATAAAACATCATATGCATTCTTCTTTAATTGGCTTCTCTCTCTTTTATATATATATCCCCTCTCCTTTTGTTGGATATCAAGCATGGAAGTCAGCTAACTCTGTCTCACGCCATAACAACAACGTTCATTTCTCTTTACCCCTACCATGTGAGATATGACTCCAATTTCTAACCTTTTCGACCTCTTATTTAGGGGCATGTTTGCGGGACTCTAGTTAATCACTAATAAGTCTTGTTCTTTTATTTTATTTTCTGTTTTCTTGAATGATATCTAAATTTATTTATTTTTAAATTTATTTCTTTGAGTCTAGAGGTTTTGTGTGTTTTTTATTTTATTTTCTTTAAAAATTATCTCAAATCTAGCGAATTTATGTATTTAAATATTAGACTTGTTATTTTTGTATCTTTATGGGTACAAATTTAATTTTATGTGTATTTTAATTTTATTTTTTATTATCATTTTTAGGATTGTATGATCTTTATCTGTAAACGTTTATTATGTCTTAATGAGAGTTTTAGTTCTTGTTTAATTTTTTGATTTTTCAAATTCTTTTTTTTACAGTGAACTTTAACTTATCAATAATAATCAAACAATTGAGTTTATTCAAAAATTATGAAGTCGATTTGCAATTCTAGTAATCACTGAATTAAACATACTTCTTATGAAATTATAATTTCAACTGCTTAGTCCCCGATTAGAGAATATTATAGATACATTATACTTTTCTATGTTTTTGTACTTTTTGATGTATTATTATTAGCATTAAATTTGATGGATGAAGTTTATATTTTTCTCAAAAAAAACTATAAATTGAATAATTATTTAATATTTAATGATACATTTCTTAATTAAGCCTTTTATACTTTCCAACTTTAATAATTTTTTTTTGTTATTATATGGGTAGGATTTTTGTCTATTAAGTAAAACTAAAGCAAAATATTGAAAGAAATATACAATATTTATTAGAGATAACATCCATGTTTATTATATTAATATCTTAGAAAAATCTATTTTTAAGATCAATTGTTTTTGGCATATCGATGAGAACCCCTTTCTTGAATTTTAGGTACTACATGATATTTATCTAACGTGCCGATTACCGTTTTGGCCTCATAATTTTTGTTCTATTTCTTGATACTATATGGATTTTGACTTATTTATGTATTATTTTTCACATGATATTTATCTAACGTGCCGATTACCATTTTGGCCTCATAATTTTTATTCTATTTCCTGATACTATATAGATTTTGGCTTATTTATGTATTATTTTTTCATAAAATTATTTAATATATTTTAAATGCTTCAAATAAAAAATAATAATTTACCATTTATACAAGAAGATCAACGAGAATGTTTGAACATTGAATACGAAACCATGTGTGGAATTTCAGTGGTGGATGTCAGCCAGCCAAGCCAACTATGTTTGATTAGTAGACTGTGACTATTGCATGCATGTGGCTCCATCCATTGTTCATAGAAAATATGTTCTTATTTTTACTTTTTTTCTGAAAACAAATTTAAAGAAAGTTACGACCCTTTCCTTTTAATCTTAAAAATGTTTTCATTAATAAAAAACTTAATTAATGGTA
>CATIWR010346423.1:0-11546 GCA_949677035.1 Omphalea diandra
ATATATATATATATATATATATATATATATATATATATATATATATATATATATCAGTTCAATTTTGATCTAGCCCAATTTGAGTTAGTTCAATTGAATTTTTAATCCGGTATATAATTAAAGGACTGAAACAGGATTAAAATTAAAATTTACTTCGATTTTAGTTTGATACCAATAAGAAAATTTAAATTTTTTCAATTTTTGATTCAATTTAATTTATTCTTTAATTCAATATAGTATTTTCCAATATCTGCTCAGCCCTAATTGTAACAATCTATTAATTTGATGGGAAAATATTAAGAATATTATCATTATTTTCATTTTACAGGTCTTTATAATTTATTCTTATATTTTATCAGTAAATTACGATGTGCAACACTTATTTATGAATGACTAATTCATCTTCTTTTTTTTTTTTTTGAAAAAAATATTATTTTTCTGTTAAAAGTGTCATTGCGCGTAAACAATCTTAAGGGAGGGAATTGCAGCCATTTGTAACTCCTATAGGCAATCCAGCTGGATTTATGGTGGCCAATATTATATTGTTTACCCTTTCTTCTTTTTATTTTTTTTAGTAGCTATCATAGTCTTCACCAAGTAACAAAGTCCTTTCCCTTCCTCTGTCTAGGTTTTAATTTATATGGATAAAAATGAAGATCAATGGGCTGAGGAATCTCACTTGATTATGTACTTATTTTGAAGATCATTTTTGAAAGTATTCCTTTGTCCCTTGCTTTCATCTTTTAGCTTCTCTGAGGACTTATGTGCCGATTTGTACCATTCCCACTCTTGACTAATGGAGCTTTCAATGAGTAATCATATACTAATAATTAATTTTGCTACATTTGATAAGACAATTAAACAATGGCATTCTTCCCTTGATTAATTATCAATTAATTATTCTTTTTAGTGGGTTTTATCACATCGTGGTGATGAGTTGTATAAATGTCGAAAAATATATATCAAGGCGGCAATGTACTTCTCCTAGGCTTTCCTTACCCATTTGGTTTCTTTTTTTTTTTTTTTTACAAAAAAAAAAAATAATCATTGCATAAGAACAAGATGCAGTAGACTCAAAACGAGTTGAGCCTAGCCTAAGATTAATAATGTTGCCTATGGTATCAAGCTGAATAATTCAATAGGATTTTATTGGGCTTAGGTTTAATGGCTCGGATCTTTTTGATTTGGAGTTTGCAAGATAAGAAAGAATGAGAGAGGAGTTCAACATTGTGCGGAAGTCCATTTTGATGCTTAGGTAAAAAATTTCTACTAAGAGTGAGAGTAAGAGAGATTGAATAAAGTATTTAGTTGAGCTATTTTATATAGTGACTTGAGTCGATTGTTTAGGCAAGAATGCATACCTCTTATATTAGATAATACTTCATGACGAGAATAATACTTCTCGAAGAGAATAATACTTCCTATGAACATAATACTTTCTGAAAAAGATAATACTTTAGAATAATATTTCCTAATGAGGATTATTAGGGATGGACTAAAGAATTGTGTATATGGGCCAAGTCAACGTTAGTCATTTAGCTAAGAGTCCAATCTAAATTGAGTTGAGCTTATAACAAATTGATTGGATTTAGTCCATAATGTCAAACTAGAACTTGTAAAGGAGTGAGCATAGCACATATTGGTAAAGATAATATCATATATCCCCTCTTAGTTTGAGCTTGTTTGCATCTTAAGAAGCCTGTGAAAGAAAGTAACTGAGTTGCCATACAGTGGATCTTAAACTAGTTGAGCTAAATGGCAAAGAGGTAAATGATTGATCTGTTTGCATTGTTGAGCTCTAATAGGGGGAATTTTAAAATTCAAAATTATAATGTTCCATAATCTGTACTGTCATGTAGTGCATGTTTAGCGTGCCTTTAGTGATTACCACTAATCAAAGAAATCTGGACCGTTTGATGAGGCACCGATTAAGTTAGCTCTACCCCTTTATCTACCTCCCCAGGTCTATAAATAGGGGAAGGAAATTAAGAAAAGCTCATATGTTTTTTCTTTTTACTTTTGTGAGATTGTTGTTGTAAGAGTGATGATTATTCTTTTGCCCATTACATTTTCTACTTTAGTAAAAGGTTTGATTTTATTTTGCTTTGTGTTTTTATAGATCCTTTGTTTTCTTGATATTGTAGAAGTCAAAAGTGCTTCTCTACCTCCATCTCCTCCTTTGTTAATTGCATCCCCTTTTCTTGCATTGGTCATAAAAGAAGAGCAAGAGGAAGTTATCGTGGAGTAGGATGAGGAAGTAGATGTGAGGGTTGAAGATGAAGTTAGCCCGAACAAGTAGGGGATTAAGGATGAAGTATGCCGAGTGAATAAGTGTTAGGGAGCACTAAGCTCGTACAGGTGGAGTTTCAGCTAAAGACTCTAAAAATCTAAAGGACCAATCCTCAAGTTGTTGAATGAATTAGTGCTAGGGAGTATCGAGCTAGTACAGGTGGAGTTTCAGCCAAAGCCTCTAAAAATTTAAAGGACCAATCCTCAAGTTATCGAGGTAAGAAGCAAGGTGTCTGAGCAAAGGTTATTGAAAATACACCAACGGTATGGCATCTTGAGTGAATATAAGCTGGAGGTTCTGAGCTTAAAACTAAGGGCATACTCCACGTTCTATGAGGAGGATTTGAAACCTAGCCTTGGACTACCTTTGTCACATTTTTTTTAAAATCTTTTAGTGGCATATAAGTTAGTAGTCTCCTAAATATCACCAAATGGCATTAGGATGTTGATGGGGACATATCTACTAGCTTAGAAGTGAGACATATACTTGAAATGAGTGTGGTAAAGCGCCGTTACACAATTAAGCACCAAGCTGGCAAAGATCACTTCCACGTGCAAGCATCAGATTCTAGACCTCTAGATGCAAAGCCTAATAATGAAAATCACTGAACAAATCCTTAAAATGCAAAGAGGAATTGCCAAAGGAAAGAATAAAAGCCTTAGGAAACCTTGGGGAAGCCTGAAACTAAGCCTAAGACCAAAACCCTAAGATCAACATGTCAGGTTGCTAGCCTAGCCCACTAAAACTGTATAACCCACACATAGCGTTGTACTGCCCACTTATAGGGCTGTACAACCCTCTCTTGAACCCTAATCCTCAAAATCTTTTGGAATTGGTCCCTCCTTAAACCCTAAGGTTGTACAACCCTAATAGATGGATGTACAACCTATTATTGATTATACAACCAACGTGAAAACCCTAATTCTTAGAGATCCATTTCTCTTTCTCTGATTAGATGCGTTCTTGGTGAAACTAGAACCATATTAGGCTCTGATGCACTCACCCAATACCTATAAATACTACTCCTATTTGAAGAGAGGGAGAGGCTTGGACAACCTTAGCAAAACTCTGCCAAAATTCACTTTAAAAGCACACTTAGTATAGAAACCCTAAACCTTAACTCACCCAACTCATTCCAAGGTAGAACAAGGCTTTAATCTCTCATCTTTTGTGTATTCCTTAGCATTTTAGAGGATATTGAATACATAATGAGCCTTTAAGGGCACAAAAACATTAAAGAAGGCATTCAAAAACCCCTTATACCCTTCTCTTTCTTACCTTTCTTTTTCTTGTACTTTTTAAAAACCCAAAAAATAGGAGTTGTATAACCTTGATTGTAGGCTATACAACCTAATTTGCCTGGTAGACATATTTACAAAGCTCATTTTTCTTCTCTATTTGGATCTCTCTTTTTTCAAAAATCCCTTTTTGAGATGTCCTAATGTTCTAGTAGTAGAATAGGATGAGGTATGGCATCCTAGGACTCCTATTCATTTCTAAAGTGGAACTTTGGCATGATTTTGAAGTGGTTCTATAAATCTTCTTTATGCAAGGTTTATGTTCTTTTATTTGAAGTTTCATGTGATGATCATGATTCTATTTTTAATCATTTCCAGGCAGTGATCAAGTAAGGAACTTGAGGTTCCAATGACCTTGAGAGCCCTTTTATGATTATGTTTATGTTTAGAATGTGTGAATAGTGTTTTAGCCTTCAGTTTCCTCCATTCTTGAGTTGTATGCTAATCCTATGTGGTTAGTGATATATATATGGATGTCATGCTCTTTTAGAGCTACATAGGGTGAAGATTCATCAATCCTAGGATCCTTCTTGTGATGAGCTTTTGCCTTAGGCCATTAAACATCATCCAAATGCCTTGTATTGCATGTTTACCTCTTTTAATGCTCATGGTTGATATATTTTGATTTTGTTTTATTTATTGGTTTATGATGTGGGGATGTGATATTATAAACTTAGATGCATATTTAGGCACCTTTTGCATAAGAGAGATGATAATATATGTTATATTCATCCCTTATGCTTTGGATTTATTTGGTTTTTCTTATGTTTATTTCATTTACTAACTTGTTCTTTTATTTTTTTTTTTGGGTTGTAGGTGTTATCACTTGTGTTAGACCATGAATATGGTCTTGATTATCATCTTACATGATTATGGATAATTACACTTGAATGGATAGATGATAGTGTATGCTAAACCCCTATGCCATGTCACATGATCCTACTCCCCCTTTGGAATGTTAGGCATGAATGATGAAGTGCATGATACCCCCTTTGCCATGATGCATGATCCCTACCCATTGAAGTTAATGACTTGATTTGTTTAAGGGAATTGTAGTTAGATATATGTTTAAGGTTAGTAAATTAAACTAATAAATAACTTGATTAAAATATTAAGAGTGAACCAAAGATCTCTAAAGGCTTGATCCTAATATCTAAGTGGTTTGGGGTGGCTAACCTTGTCCCCAAGCTGTACCCAATTTCTGCACCTAATCTCTGATGGGGTAAAGATGAAATGGGCCTTCTAATTAACTTAACTCAGGTTTAAATTTTGCATTCCTCAGACTCTTTTTCTAACCAAAGTCAGGTGGCAATCCACACTTTTAGGGATAATACCAATGCATTAATCTCGGCTTGGTCTTTCGATGACCACCATTTGGATAAATGGGCTCTAAAGTTCGTGCAAGGCCTATAGGATCCCTCGCCAATCCAATACATGCCATACCTTGGGGTTATCACCAATGTGAAAATTCATATCCTCTCGATCCTCTATTGATTGATAAAAAGATGTAATCACAAGCTAGATTTCACTTATTTGAGTGAAACCATCGAGGCAATCATAGTTGCGACTCCATTAGGGACTTAAAGTTAACTTCACATTCAATCTCTATTTCACTTTTAATATTTTAAACTTGTTATTAAGTAAGTCCATTGCATTCATGTAGCCTTCACACTTCACTATGAGCACTAGGTTCTCCATAGACAAACTTACGATTTTTCGAACTTAAGACTTAAGCTCTATTCAAGCTTCAGAGATTATGAGGAGGATTTATCACTCATGAGCCTAGTACCTTCAGGTATATCAAATAACGGATCATGAGAATCGACCCCCTAAGCTTGTAAAAGCCATCAACTATAACAACCCTATCAATCATTGGGTGCATTAAGAGCTAATAGTACTTTAAAATAGGTCACCCTTCTTGTTTGCATTTCTTCTTTAGAGGAGAGTGAAAGTCCTTGAAGAACATGGATAGGTATCCTTAATGTAAGCATAAATGTTACCCTACCCCTCTTGATGTAATTACCCCCTACATGTAAATACCTATGTATTTCCCCTTTCTCATCATGTAAATACTTTATATGTACATCCCTCTCTCCATAAAGGGATTTCTTTTCTTGCTTGTACATATTTCTTCAAATAGTGTAAAGAGTTCTTCCTTTTAATGCCTTTATGTATGTGTTTTTAGAGGCTTTAACTCTTTTCGATTTGAGGTGATCGTACACATTCTTTGCCCTATGATGGTATAAGAATGAGACTCCACCTAAGAAAAAGCCATTAGTGCTCGTGTGTGGGAGGAATAAGGTTGGATGAATTTTTTATAAAATGATTTGTGCGTAACATGCTTACATGCATCGATTACCTGTTCATTCATCATACTAATAACCTTTGTCTTGCAGCCATCATAGCTCCATCCAAATTGTCATAAAAGAGAAGGGACAATCAACTTGCTAGAAAAAGTAAGACTTCAAGTCCGAGCCAAAAAGTCAACCTAATCATGGAACCATCCATACCACCAGAGATTATGGAAAAGACGATGGCCGATTTTAATCGGCCAAGATGGAAGAAAGAATTGCTGAAGAGGTAAACAAGCGCATCAATGGGATTCTAAAAAAGTGGGAGACCGCTGCTAATAGAACTGATAAAGAAAAGGCACCAATGGAAGTGCCCCAACCTGTAGTGATTGATTATGATCTATTTAAGATGAAAGAATACCATGAAAGTAAGCTTGCTAGGGAAATAGGAAGTACAACTATCGTTCTAAAAAAACTTGTGAAAAGTGAAAAGGACAACACTCGGTTTGAGGACTTTACCAAACAGTAAGAAAAAAATACATAAGGCTTTGGGTGTTAAAGGTTAGGAAAAGGGAACAAGCATTGAGGAATTGTTTACGCACAAACTCGAGAAGTTACTTACTAACTTCCGCATGTCTGGGTTTCCCAAATTCATGGGGATCCAAAATGCTAAGTGTTGGCCTAGGGCACCATGAAGAGGGGTTGAATTGGTGGTTGATTAATAATTAAAATGAAAGATAAATGTGTTTAAAAAGTTGGCAAGGAGAAGAGAAAAGTTGACACAAATGTTTATAGTGGTTCGGGTGTTACAAACCCTATGTCCACTCCCTAATTCTCTCCAATTAGGTGTTTTACTCAACTTAACTGGTGTTTCCAAGCTCACACCAAAATTTTACAACTTGTGTTTATGGCTCACTCAAAAACCTTACACCTTGTGTTTTCTAGGCTCACACAAAAATCTCTTACAAGTTTTTTGTAGGCTCATACTAAAACCTTTCATAAGAGTTTTGACTCTAGGCTAACTCTCAACCTTTTTACAATGGTGTTTATTGATCACACCTAATTAGCAACACATAAATGAGAATGAAAGATTGAGTAGCAAATAAGCAAGAGTTTGGTTATAAATTATTGAATTCTCTTGCATTTACATCTATTTGGTGGAGTATTTATAGCTCATATCCACCAAAGAGATGTTGGTCTAAAACTATCAATAAATCTCCAAGATGTGCTAGGTAGATTTAGCATTAAATGTTTGACAGACAAAAGTCGCAGTCGCTACTACCATTTCGCATTCGTGAATTTCCAATTTCCATTGTGGAGCCAAAAATTTTAGCGAAAAACCTCATTTGTGTGTAACGGCTAGTCCACATGTCAGCTGTCCATTGGTTGTCTAGGAAAATATAGTCGTTGCATTCTAACAACTATCAAAAGTCACGGTTGCGGGATAACTATGTCTTGGGCACAATTGAGACTGTGAATTCCTCTGTTTAGAGAGGAAACTATAACTCCTTAAGTTGCAGGCGCTACCAAATATTTGCCCTCACGATTTTAGATCTTCAATGGTTACCTAGGACACTTGGCATGCTGTGGCTGTGGTTTTAGTTCCCTTCTTTGTCATTATGAAATTTACGGTCGCAAATCCAGATGCGATACCTACCATAAATTTCTTTGTGACTCATGCTTCACTTTCTTCAACTACGTCGCGGCTACGAATTTTCATGTGAATTCCTTTGGCCTAGCTTTATCTATCCTTGACTGATTCGCAATCATGAATTATAATATATATATCGTGAATTTGAGTAAACTTTACAAGGTTGGAGATTTTAAACTCTATCCAACTTCCAATGAAAAAACTAACTTATAATCTGCAACACAACATTAAATGAAAGTATTAGTACTGATCAATCTCTATTGTCAAGATCAAAAGAGATTCATGAATTAGGTTAAACCAACCTGGTCTAACACTAAGAACTTTACCCTTTTATATACGCTAGTCATAAAGGCGTCTGGGCTTTTGACGGATACCATGTTGGAGCTTTTTGAGCCAAGAGTGGACAGCTCCATAAAGACATGGTATTTCAACCATCCAAAAACTTTTAGGAAAGACTAAAAGAGTTGACAAAAGCTTTTGAGAGGCACTATGCTTGTAATTCAAATTTGTTGGTCACATTATAAGATTTGGTATTTTTGAAGCAAAAAATTAGTGAGAGCTTCAATGGCTACATCAGAAAATGAAAGAAGACAACTGTAGAAGTGACCACAAGGCCTATGAAGAAAGAGCATGTTAGAATGATTGTAAAAGGGGTTCTACCTGGTACTAGCACCAAAATCCAAAAAATGTTGGTTAGAAAATTTGAAGACCTTTGAGAAGTAGGTTTGTAAGTTAAAGAGTTAGAATATGAGTTGAGAAGATAGAATGGGGGAAAAAGAAGTGCCCTATCTCAGTCTTAAACTAAAGAAAATAAGATTCTTGATGTAAATTTAGTATGAGTTCCAAGACAGTTCATTGATTTGGGATGCCTTTGTCTGAGGCATTTTAGTGGTTACAAAAAAAGAGGGTGTTGAAGCCTCTGGCACTAAGACCACCTTTCAATCCACTACCTAGGGGGTATGACACCAATGCTTATTGTGCTTTTCATCATGAAATAGCTCACAACATTGATGACTACTGTGGATTGAGACACAAAATTTAAGATCTCATTGATAATAAAATGATTGTCCCACTAAATTTTAAAAGGCCTAACATTTGAAGGAACCCTCTCCCAAACTATCAAAATGGTCCTCCCCCAAATCAAAGGATATTCATGATAGATTCTAGAATTCTTAAAGAAATTGTTATTACTACTATCAAGGAAGTCATAAAGGAGACTCTAGTTGTTTGCACTATTAATCCTTAGAAAAATTCATATGAAGAAATGAAGGAAGAGTATAGAAAAAGGATGGTCTAACTATATGAAAAGAGTGATGAAGAGAAAAAAGTGAAGTAGGTGAGCTATGTGACATGCAATGGGAACTACTACCCTAATAGGGAAGCTTCCAAGGAAACAAGGGTTGAGAAAAAGGTAGACGAACCATTGTGAAGGAAAAGAAAGATAAAAATCTTATTATCAAATAGTTGAAGAAGAAGCCAACCTAGATCAGTGTGTGGGAGTTGCTTATTACCTCTCAAAAACATAAGAAGGCTATGGTGAAGGCTTTGTCGAGTTTGATTATTTTGAAGGAAACTACTCCAATGGATGTCATTGCATTAGTGGTTCATAAGGGTAAAATCACTTTTTGAAATGAGGATTTGCCACTAAAAGGAAGGGATCACAACTTGGCCCTATTTATTTAAGCCGAGATAAAGGGGTGACACACACCATGTGTGATGATTGATGATGGGTCTGGGATTAACATATGTCCATTGAAGTTACTATATAAGTTTGGCTTGTCTGAGAAAGATTTGAAAGCTTCTGATAGTGTCATTTGAGCTTATGATGATAGTAGGAAGCCAACTATGGGTGTGTTCAAGACCTTGGTAAAGAAGGGCATAGTGGAAGCAATAGTAAAATTCACAGTCTTAGATACTTCGATCACTTTTTCACTATTGCTAGGAATAGCATGACACCATCCATTAGGTAGTGTACCTTTTACTATCCATTAGAAAGTTAACATTCCTTACAAATGTAAGATTGTGACCATCTATGTAGAGGTTTGTGAAATTGTATAAGCTTTTAGTGTAGTTGTTTTACATCTCTGAAGGTTTTCGATTCCTGAGGTAACAAATAAATAGGTTGATCCAAAAGTAATGCGAATTATGAAAAATATGAACTTTCTTCGAAGACAAGGGTTAGGGAAGAATTTTACTAGCATATTAGAGTTTCTAGAAGTCCCTCCTCAAACTATAAGGAAAGGACAGGGTATCATGGTAAGGAGTCAGAGCTAAAAGTAAGGGACTTGTGCGAACCACTATTTGATTTCTTTATGAAAAGAAGGGGAGCTCACTAAGAGGTTGGCAAAAAGCGACTGAGAATGAGGAGTCATTAATTGGATGTTGGTGAATTAGGATATCAGAATTATCAAGACTTATCCGGAGATGAGGATAGTAAGAAGAAGAGAAAAAAGAAAGGGAAATAAGTTATAGAGGCAAATGATGGTTAAAAATTGAGTTTGCATATAATTTTGCATGGGTCTCAGTTTATATGGCCATAGAATGACAAGAGGAAGATCTCTGATGAATAGAGGGAGCAATATGTGCTGGATTACTGGGAAAGATCATGTCAAGAAAGGGTCTAACTTAATAAAGTAGGGTGCACACTTTATAGATCCAAAGTGGGATTACATTGGGCCATGCAAGTTCACTAAGACTATCTATACAGGGATAAAATTGGAGGACATCGAGAGCATGATTGTGAACTCCATTCAGGAAGTAAGTGGCAAGGAAATTTAGAACTCTATATAGAAGACTAAGCGAACCATGACAAATGGTGCAACACTTTGGGCAAATTTTTTGGGAATTGAGCTAGGTGATGATAAGATGAAATAAAGTTTTATGGCAGTTGTTAAGACTATTGAGGGTGCAAAGAATAGGAAAGAGGTAGATCCTCTGCAGAATGTTGATCTTGGGGATCTGACTGATGAAGTAAATGGTAAAGAAATAAAAAAAGCTCAAGTAAATGAAACTTTAGTCAACCAACTAGATGAAGCTGACTTTCTTGCTACTATTGATGTTCTTGTTTCTAGCCTCTTAGAGGATGATGATGAATTTCTTTCTAAGTTTAAGATAATGACTGTGGAGTTTGCTTACTTTTGTGATGTGTTTTCTAATGGTAGTATGTATAACATGCATCATTTTATGAGCATATTTAACATTACTTGTGAGTATGTCACTGTATTTAATCTTGGCACATAGGAAAACCCAAAAATCTTATTCATTACTAATGATGTCACACTAGAGGAGTGAAGGAATTTAAACAATTACTTAAGAAATATCAAAGGGTTTTCGCCTAGACATGCATAGGCATATGAGGGGTTGATAGGTGAATTGCAGAGTGCATAATTCTAACCTACTCACACAAGAAACCAGCAAAGATGAAGCTTCAAAGAATGAGACTTGAGTGGGCCCAGTTGGTCAAGTAAGAAGTAGTAAAGAAAGTGAATGCCAACTTCTTGGAGGTAGTAGATTTTCCCAAATGGTTATCTAACATATTACAGGTGCTAAAGAAGGATGAAAGAGTTAGGATGTGTGTCGATTATAGGGATTTGAATAAGGCTTGCCCAAAGGATGATTTTCCTTTACCACGCATAGACGTAGTAGTGAACAACATTATAACTTATGTTATGTGCTTGTTCATGGATAGATTCTCTAGGTATAAACAAATTCTCATGACTATCATAGCAAAGGTGAAGACAACTTTTATTGAGGAATGAGGGACATATTGTTATAAGGTGATACTGCTTAGGTTGAAGAATATGAGAGCAATATAACAACGAATGATAACCACCCATCCATAAAGAGGTAGAAGTTTATATGGATGACATGATGGTGAAGTTGAAAATTAGGGAAGGGCACTTTAAAGCTCTGAAGAAATTCTTAAAGAGGGTTGATAAGTATAACTTGAGGTTAAATCCGAAGAAGTATGTATTTAATGCCACCTCTAGTAAGTTGTTAGGACGCGTGGTTAATGA
>CATIWR010346446.1:0-21399 GCA_949677035.1 Omphalea diandra
TCTCTCTAATGCAATACACAATTATCTTTTGCCAGCTCATTTATGAAAGTTGATATTTATGTTAATAAATGAATGGTATATTAGATATTTAATCATTAAACTAGTAATTAAAAAAGAAAAGTGATTTATATTTTTGGACAAATCAAAAAAGAAAAATAACTATCAAAGTTGGACAGAGAAATTACGAACAAACAGAAGCAAGAAAAACAAGGGAGCATGCAGCTGCTTAGTCGTGTAAAACTGCAAAAGCATAATATGAACAGAAGAAGAAAATTAATATGAGATTGGACATGACAAGAGCTGGGACTCAAATATGCCTAAAACAAGTTAATCCAAAGAAATAAGCAATCTTGCTTAAATTCTAATGAGCACCATCTTCTTCCTCGCAGAATTTTGTGTATTCCTTAGGACCCATTAAGGATTCTAATTCTGATGGATTTGATGGCTTCACCTTGATAATCCATCCCTCTTCATATGGACTTGAATTAATCTTCCATCATAAGAAAAGGTATTAAAGTAATATAAATAAATTGAACATTTTTTTTCATGACAGAGATTAAGGTCCTTACCGAACCAGGTGCGTCAGCAAGCTTCGAGTTAACCTCAACAATAGCACCGGAGATTGGAGAATTGACATCACTTGTGGCTTTCACACTTTCCACTGTTCCAAAGCTCTCGCCTTGAGTGACTGCACCACCAACTTCTGGCAAAACCACAAACACTACGTCTCCTAGATGGCCCTGTTAAATATGAAACATGTGTCATGCGTCGCATCAATTTTATCGTCTTTAGTTTACTTCACAGTCCAATCTCATTCCCCAGTTCCCAACAACGGTAACATTGTTCTAAAATATAACAGAAATTTATGTGGAACAAAATTCAAGAAGCAAAGAGAGATGGAACCAGAATAGCTGAAAAACAATGTGCTTATCCTTGATGATCCCTTGGCTACACAATGGACTGTGCCAATTTTTTTTATTGTTGCAAAGCCAGCTTTGTGGTCAAAATTTACAGGTGGACTGAGTATGGATCGTTGCAAATAGAATAATAAACTCACTTCAGCTGGAATAACTAAGACCGCACAAATTTATAGGCTAATTAACAATTTCCTTTTAATGGGTTCTTATCATGTGTGGTCATTTAAATTTGCATCTTATTCGATTGAAAAAATTTCCAATGAATGGTATCGAAATATTCAAGTAACATCCAAATTTTCAGCAAAAGAGCAACACTGCAGAAACAAATAAATCATATCATGCCCACAAAATTACAACTGGTTCCTGAATTGAAATCATTCAGTGGTGATTAGTCTAGTGACACAGAAATTAAAAGAGTACTGTACCTGAGCATGGTCAGTGATGCCAATTGTAGCCACTGAACCTTCATGCTTAACCCATTCATGTGAAGTTGCATACTTGAACCCATCAACAACTGCATGCATATCCAAAAAACAACTTCATCAGGTATATAATAAACAAGAGATTGAAAGCTGTTACGAAAACCAGAGTACCAGCGGAGAAGCATCTTGAAAGACAATATGAAGGAGAGAACTGAGGTTTGGAGGCAACAGAGATTCTTAGTGCATTGGCTGTGGAAGAAGCCCACATTCTGAGTGCCATGATGTTAATCTTTTCAGTACCCTTCTTCTGGTTGGGTGGGTGTATGGGCACTTGAAAACGGTTTTCATAACCAACATTTATCTCTTACTATCTATCTTGGACGAAAGATTGGTGGGCAACAAAGGCCTCATCCTTATTCATAGGGTACAGTGATGTATCAATGCTCTCACATTTGAAACCACACGTTTGACATCTTGAATAGTGATAACATAAAAACTAAAGAGACACAGGGCTTTGAATGTCGGGCTAGGTCGGGAACTCCTCGGCGTTGGACGGCCAACGCAACCCATAAGATTTATTTATGGCTCGCTCGACTGTACAAGATTATAGCCGTATGCCATCAAGTTTGCAGATTAAAAAAAAATTGTCAAAACTTAATGATTTAAAAAAAAATTTGTCAAAACCGTATCAACAATCGATAAATTAAAATATCCTAAAATTTTTTCTTTAATAAATAAAATAAGAAAAGGAAAACAAGTTAAAGAATTAACAGGCAAATATCAAACGAGTTAAATTTTAATAAATGAAGAATCTTTAATTTTTGGAACAGTGATAATTGTATCTAGTCATACGAAATCTTATAAACAATGTATGAGCAATTCCTAGGATTAGAATTGTATGGCGAAAACGAGTAAAATGATAAAAGGAGTCGGTAGAAGTCATCATACCTACTTTCCAATCCTTTTTTTTTAAAAACCAATTTCTAAACCTTGGATTGGCATAATAATAATAATAATAATAGTGACCACGAGATAAAAGTGATCATGGTATGAAAATAATTTTTTGTTTGACCATGTTATAAAAGTGATCGTAGTATGAAAATAAATCAGGTATGTTAAATGGATTCTAAATATGAAACTTTCAATGAACAAGCATAATAAATGCTTGATAGCATAACATCAATTGCAAATAAATCATGTATGTCATTTTTTTTTTTTTTTTTGACAATATCGAGTGGTTAATTGCTTTCATAAGAGTCACGATGAATCAATTATTAGTGTTAACAAAGGAAAGAGGAAATAAATTATATATGTCGACTAAACTCTAAATTATGTAATTTTCAATAAATTAACATAATAATGTAGAAAAGAGAAAGAATAAAGAAAGGTGAATGGCTAGCTCTTTTGAAGAAGAGAGAAGGAGCATCACATAAGTTACAACAACAATGAAGGCAGCAGCTAATGCTCTTGTTACTTTGTCACAGTACTTTGGGACTTGACCACATATAGGGAACTGGCCTGCATGGGATAAGCGATTGCCAAGGCGGCTGAAATGCTTGACATGAGCAACATGGTGAATGCCTATTCCACAAACGAAAACCATCCGATACATTGTATATATGATGGAAGTGACATCAAATTTTCTGTACAAATGTACACAAATATTATGATGTTGGCCTATTATCCTTTTAAGGTGCAATGGATGGGATGTTGAATGAATTATTTTTTTCTTTTGTTTGGTCGAATAGAATTATTTTTTTTTCCTTTTTCTAATAAAAGAAGTGTTTGAATTTAGAATCATCATAATTACCTGCTGGTGTGGCAATTTTCTTTTTTATTGTAATATGATGGAGTGGAGGGAGTTGAACTAAATCCTTAATCACGTACACGATCAATCAAGTTGAGTTTAGAGTTTACAACAATTAAATTTTTAGAAGGAAATAATTTTTTTATGAAATATCAAAATTATTTTTTTAATATAAATTTGTTAATAAATTTAAAAAATTAAATTTATAATCTATAATAAATTATATTATCATTAAGTACATTAAATCTGATTTAAAAAATGATAATATTTCTTTATAAAATATAAGTATGTTGGTAAAATATTGAATTTAACACAATAAAGGAAAACATGTTTCATTTGGTAATTATAATAAGTCATAACTTGATTTTTTTTATCTTTAAATGAGTCTGATTAAATTATTATAAAAATAAATTCACTATTTCAATAATAGTATTATAAATCAAGCCTATAAATATATGATAACGACTTTCACATAAGAAAAATCATACTTTTGTAAAAAAATAAAATTTTTATTAAAATTTGAAAAAAAAAATTATAAAAACTTACAAAAGTATAGATTTATATTCATTGAAATTCTATAGAAAACATTTTTAAAATTTATAAAAATATAGATTTGTAATGTTCACAAAGCACAACAACAATTGGATTCGCTTCTTTTTGTCACTATGCTATGAATGATTTGGTTCAAGTGAAACCAATTTTTATTTGTAAAGGATATAGAGGATGTGATGAGCTTGGTTAATCGTAGTACCCTACCGCATCAAGAGTTTTGTGATTCTTTGTTGTCTAGCTTTATAGATTTTAGTGGAGTTGTGACCGGTCATCTTCAAGCAGTGATGCTCATTAGAGTCCGTCTCAAACCTTCTCATGTTAAGGTAAAACACTAATGCTTATTATGTTGAAACTAATAGACGAGCAAGTCTAGAGGTTATTATCAAAAATGGACATGGGGAAGTTATTGTTTTTGCTGCAAAAAGGGTAATGCATGTGGATGAGTGGAGATGGCAGAAGCAATGACTATTCTCCATGGTTTAACAGTAGCGTGGGAGTATAGCTTTCGAGAAGAGAAAGCAGAAACTGATGCTCTTTTGGTCACTCAGAAACTTCAACGAAAGCAAATAGGAATTACCCCTTTATTATTGCTCTATGAAAACATATTTGCCATGCATGGTCGACTTCAATTTATTTCTTTTACTCACGTAGGTCGTTTAAATAATATGACTACTCATAATGCTGCTAAATATGTTTGTTCCTTAGATAATGAACTTTTTTTTTTGAGATGAAATTGAATAATCCTCATCCATGAAATATCAAAAACAATAATACTAATACATGTAAAAAAATTAAAGTTTACAATCCACAACACATTATATTGTCATTGAGTAAGTTGAACTTGATATGAAAATTGAAGATCATCTTTTGTAAAAACACAACCATGCTGAGAAAATATTAAATTTTGCATAATAGTAGGAAGCGCGTTTCACTTTGAGCCACAACTCGACATTTTGTATTTAAATGAATTCAGTTGAATTACTATAAATAACTAATCAATATTTTCAATAATATTATAAATTAATCTCATAAAAGGATAATAATAACTTTTATACAAGAAAACTCAAACTTTGGTGAAGAAAAAACTAACAAGTAACATAACTTATTTTAACTGAGGAATAATCTCAAAAACTATGGGATTATATTTGTTATGATTTGCCTCGTTAATGTAATTTCATTTTTCATAAAAAAATTCACTTTTACTTATAAAATTCATATAAAACATTTATTTTAATCAGTGCTCTAAAATCAAGTATTGACCATGACAATGCCAAATTCGTGCTTATATTGCAAGTGCACATAAGAGAAAATCAGTAATCTTTTTATTTTATAATAAAAGCTAATCTCATTGATCAAGAAATGGACATTTTATGCTTTCTTTTCTTCTTGATGAAAAAAAAATTTTTTATTATAATTAAGCTTTCAAATAATGTCTCAATTTGATCAACCAACATGACTTATTTTTTTCCTCAGAGGAACAAATATAGACTTATTTCGACTGTGCAACTCAATTGGCATCCTAATCTTCTTCTTTTTTCTTTTTCACTTTATTGTTTTAAAATTTTTTCTTTATTTATTTTTTTATTATGATCAATAGTAATTCTATGATTTTATTATAACAAAAATACTACATAACTAAACAAAGTCTATAAAAAAATTTTAAAATATAATAACTTAACAAACAAAACCAAATTTATTGCCAAAGATGCAGTAAATTAGACATAAGAAATCAAATTATTTATCAATCACAGCCACCTCAATCATCATTACTCCCAAATCCATCACCAAAATCAATAATATTATTCCATCTATTGTCTCATACATCCACTGCACACCACCGTTCTAATTACGTCTCACTTTCTGTCTCGTAGACCGCTCCAAATACAAACCATTTACTCTTCTCAAAAAAAAAAAAAAAAATCATATTTATCATCCATCGTCATAAGCAAAATACACACACACATATATATATATATAAATATATATGCCCTAAATCTGCAAAATTAATTATTAAAAAAAAAAAAAGGAAAGTCGGTATTGGTCAGGTTCATCCTTATCTGCCACATAAAAAACGCTTCTTTACTAAAATAAAAAAAAAAAAAAAAAAGGGAAACCCGTTCCCTTGTGTTGAATTAAAAACCTTCCTTTGAAGCCAAGCCATAATAAAAGAACAAGAAGAAGAAGAAGAATAGGAGAAGCTTCTTTGTTTTATTATCTCTGTCTATCGATAAAAACCCTTACTCTCTCCGTTAAACAAAGCTAAAGTATTGAATTCCCATTTCGATTCCCAAAATGGCATCTGGGTCGTCGGGTCGGGCCAGTGCGGGCTCCAAAGGCTTCGATTTCGGGTCCGATGACATTCTTTGCTCTTTTGAAGATTACGGCAACCAAGATTCGTCCAACGGGACCCATTCGGATCCTGTGATTGGTGTCAATTCCACCAAGGTAGACTGATTTTTTTGCTCAAAGTTTCCAGCTTTTTGGGTGGCTGAACTGTAAATTTGTCCGTCTTTCTGGTTTTTTTTGTTTGGGGAATTGGGGATTTAAGGTTGTTAGGTATTGATCTGATGCAATTTGTTAGTCCATTTTTTGCTTATATGAACTAATTAAGGTCCATAATTTTATAAAGTTTGCTGTTTTTTTTCTTTTATTTTAAAAGTGGAAATTTTGAAGCCTTTAGCTTTGGTTGACTTTAATTGGGCTGTTTGCGATTATGGTTATGATAACTGGGATTTAGTGGATGTTATAAATTTTGATTTTTGGTATTGGCTTGTCCTCATGAGTCTATGGCATAAGAGCAGAAATCCACTTGATTGAAATTATTTTAAAAATATTGAAAAAAAAAAAGGAAGGAAAAAGAAGAAAAGGAAATGTAAAAATGTGATATTGAAATTGGTTACTTGGAAATGTTGTTTTTTTCTTTGTTTGATTGTGGTTAATGTGTTACCATGGCATAGTAGTGATGATGTGTAGTTGAGTTGGAATATAGTGAGTGAGGACACTAATTTTTTTGCTTCTGCTAGAAAATGATGTAATTGTAGGGTTTGGATATATTGGAAAAGCAGCAAGGACATTTTAGGTTTGTTTCATTAGTGGCCCGGTGGGAAATTAGTGTTTTCATTGCATTTCTATGCTTGGGATGAACATATGTTGGCTTTAGTTTGCAGTGTTGTTGGTAACCCACTATACTGAAAAGATATATTTGATACATGACCCTAGAGTGGGACTTTACAAAAATTCCAAGAAAAAAAATGGTGCTTGAAACGTACTTTACTAGCCGGTTAGCTTGTGCATAAGTTTTCAAGGGGGAGAAGGAGGAGTAAGTGGTTTGGGCTGTGCTTATTCATGCTTTGCCCCCTCTTCCTCTTTTTTTCACCAATTACTCACAGGTATTGGTTAGTTCAATGGCTCTGCTGGAGAACACTTGAACTGACATTCTAGATACTAGAAGTCTGGAGCAGTTGACAGTCAACTGTACTTTTTATATGTCAAAATTGAAATTCTTTCTCCACTAAAATTTAAATGTTTTCAATGGTGATAATTGGTGAAGCCTTTTAAAAATTTTGCTCATGAGTTTGTTTGCTGAACTGCACTACACAATATTTATTTATAACCTGCATTCTTTGGACTCTTCTAGCGGTGGAAATTTTATATGGTCTATTTCAGGATTTAGGAAATGACATTTGAATTGGGATCTCGATCTTGTCATGTTGCAAAGTTCAGCTTTTTTGAGTTTCAATGCCAGATGTAGTACATTTTTAAGGCATTATTCCTTAAGTGTAAGTGGAATTGCTGCCATATTCACTAACTCAAGACTGCTGCACTGTACTTTTAGCAGGATATTCACAAAAGTAGAATGTCCAGGTCCACTGTGTTCCCTGCCAATTCCTATGGCCAGCCTGAGGATAGTTTCAACCAAGATATGGTTGTTATCTTTGAGAAAAGCATGAAAAAACATACTGACAACATTATGCGCTTCCTTGAGGGGATCAGCTCACGGATGTCCCAATTGGAATTATATTGCTACAACCTTGACAAATCAATTGGAGAAATGCGATCTGATTTAGTTCGTGACCATGGAGAGGCAGATTCGAAGCTTAAATCTCTTGAGAAACATCTTCAAGAAGTAGGTTACAATTATGAACTTCTAATACATCCATGGTTTGAAAGTTTTTGGTTTTACTTATTTGCTATCAGATTTTGCAATTTGATGGGACAAATTGTGTAGTTTAGCCTCAAAAGTAGGATCACTCGCCTATGAAAATGGTTGAAAAATGAAGGTGATATCTGAAATATACCTGTCATGAATGAAGAGTGCATTTTAATTGAATGAACTGCTTTTAAATAATCAAGAATATTCATTTCTTATCTGTTGCAACATGATACATGCATCATATTGGTCCGTCCTTTTTTTTTAAGCTCTTATTTGGATGAATAGTTGTTCATGCAGGTATTTGCCTTGGTTCTATTGTTCAAATAATGCCTTCTGAGCTGTTGCATAGTTTAACTGTCAGATCGAGATTTTAGCCCATGTTTTCATGTCTTAACAGGAGATAAATTAAATGATGATTTGGACCTTTTTCTTTTTTTCATTTAGATGTCTATCACATTCATGTCTTTGTCCTATTTGTCTGGCTCAAGACTTAGCAGGTTGATGGTTTAGGTTTGTGTAACCAAGGTGCTTCCTCGTGGTTCCCCTCCCCTTCTCTCTTCTCCCCCAGCAAAAGAGGGAAAAAAAAAAAGAAAAGCATTTTACATTAACTCATTATCATTCTTCTTTGAAAAGACTTGTGTATGCTTGTGAACCACCTGTGGCCTGTGAATTATGTTTTAATGCTACACAACCTTGAAGAAAAACTAACTTGTAGCTACTGTCATCTCTCTGTACTCTCTAGTTTTTAGCATCCTTGTGCATTCATTATCCTTGCACTTTATTCAATTGTTCTTCTCGTGGAAATTCAAGAAGGATAAAACATGGTTTAGCCCAGTTCTTGTTTGATCAAGTTGAAGTCTTATGTAGGGAAGCTACATATGTTCTTACTTATTGAGAACAATTAGTTGAAAATTAGATGATCAATTAGTGGATATTTTAAATGTCCAAGTTCTTTGGTTCCAATGAAAAAGGGAATCAGGTTAGGTTTCTCTTAGAGAATATAGGAATGAGAAGTAAACTTAGATAAATGATCAAGTGAACTTGTAAAAAGGTTAAGGAATTTTGAATTGGAATACAAATGTTCAAAAACGGTGATGACTTGAAGGAAAAAATTAAACTTAAACCAGCCAAAATATGTGGGGAGAAAATCACAGGGATGATATGGGGCATGGATTAGCTAGTTTTTATTCTGAACTAGTTACGTTCATTGTTATTCCCATAGGAATTGGACAATTTTAATTATGTATGTTTGAAATTTGAGATTATTATAATGATGATTATAATTGAAATCACACCAAAACTATCAGAAACTTACCTCATGTTTTAATTTGGATTTGCATGCTTTTACTAATTCTAAGATAAGTGGAGCTGCAAATGAAGAAAAAAGAGTCCATATTTGTGGCTCTTATTTTTCCCCCTATTGAAGGAAAGAGTCAATGCCATAATATCTCTCTGTTTTTCAAGTTGAACTTGCTGGAGCCTTGAGTAGAGAAGACCATAAGTTTAGTGGGAACGCAAATCTCTTTTTCTGATTGCATTTGAACCAGGAAAATCCTCATCTTGTTTCCTGGAGATAGTAGGCTGACATAGTTTGAGTTCTTTGAGCCACTAAATATAAAGAGCATAAGTTTTTTATGATGCTTGCTGCAGGTGCATCGGTCTGTCCAGATCCTAAGAGATAAACAGGAACTTGTCAAGGCACAGAAGGAATTAGCTAGGCTTCAGCTTGTGCAGAAGGAGTCATCTTCTCCAAGCCATTCCCAGTCTGAGGAAAGAGGTTCACCTCCTACCTCTGATGCGAAAAAATCTGACAACACATCTGAAATGAATAACAACCAACAGTTGGCTCTTGCTCTGCCCCACCAGGTGGTGCCACAGCAACAACATGCACCTGTACCCCCACCGCAGCAAGCCCCACCTCAGAATGTGACCCCACAGCAGTCTTATTATTTGCCTCCCACCCAGTTACCTAATCTGCCAGCCCAGACCCAACTCCCTCAGAACCAATATCTGTCTTCTGATCCTCAATATAGAACCCCCCAAATGCAAGATGTCTCTAGGATAGCACCACAGCCTACGCAGACACAAATGAATCAGATATCACCAGGCCAGCAATTTCCTCAGTATCAGCAGCAATGGCCGCAGCAGCTACCTCAGCAGGTACAAGCACAACCACCACCCTCCATGCAACCCCAGATCAGGCCCTCAACGCCAACAGTTTATCCCACCTATCCACCACCAGGGCAACCAACAAATTCATCTCCATCAGAGACACTGCCAAATACTATGCCTATGCAAGTGTCATATGCAGCAGTTCCTCAACCCTTATCCAGCCATGCTGAGGCCATGCCATACGTATATGGAGCTGGTAGAACTGGTCCTCAACAGCCTCCACCTCAGCAAATGAAGGGCACTTACGGGGCACAACCAGGTGATGGATATGCACCTGCTGGGCCCCAATCTGTTCTTCCTCCAGGGAGTGCATATATGATGTATGATAATGAAGGGGGAAGAACACATCGTCTGCCTCAGCAACCTCACTTTCCTCAGGGTGCATATCCTCCAGCCAATATTGCTCTCCAAAATCCTCAGCCACCTGCGAGCACAAATATGTTGGCTCGCAATCCAAGCCATTCACATTTTGTTCGCAATCATCCCTACAATGAGCTGATCGAGAAGCTGGTGAACATGGGTTTCAGGGGAGATCATGTCATCAGTGTGATCCAGAGGATGGAGGAGAGCGGCCAGCCTGTGGATTTCAATGCTGTGCTCGATCAATTGAATGTGCAAACTTCTGGAGGTTCTCAGAGAGGATGGTCAGGTTAAAGCACTAGCTGAGGTCTAAACCCTCAAAATTATGGCGACAATCATGCTTAAGTTTGTCTTAAATTTGAATAAAAGCTGTTATTATGCACGGTTTCTAGTAGTATGTATATCATGTATCTTTAAGGTCAAACATTTGGTAGTTCCTCCTTGTTGCTAGTGTAATGGACTTCTTCCTATGATTTTTAGGATGGGAGAATTCCTCTTGCAATATTAGCCTTCTAAAGGATCATGGATTTGTGTGAAATTTGGACTCTGCTAATCTTTATATCTCCTTGAAATTTTCATGTTCCCCATAGTTGCATCGTCTTTTCTTGCATATACTGGCTATTATGTTACTGTCTATTAAATTGATACAACACGTGTAAGAAAAAATCTCTGAAATTTGTTGAACATTTTGTGCTTCTTTATGTGCTTAGATTTGTTCGAAAAAAAAATATTCTAGGAAGTCGTGTATTTCGTCCATCATCTTTTAAATATTTTTTCTATCCAAATTATCTATTAATTTAGGTTGACTATTGGTTCTAATATCATTTCAGGGTTGAGCCAAGGGACGAAGTGATGGTAACAGGTTCTTGGCTTATTGTTCTTGGCTACATTGGGCTCTCATGTATGTGCTTCCAGTGTCAAATGAGATTATGTGGCTTTTTCTTCTGGATATTCTGTTCTATGACCAGTCACAATCAACAACTTATTAGAGTTCTTAATCCCATCCAGCAATTAGTGGGCAATCTTTTTTTCCCTCCAGGGTTACATGAATTTTTTTTTTTTTTTGGTATGTGAGAATTAATTTATTAGAAAACTTGAGAAAATAATATTTGCGAATCAAATTATTTTATTTTTTAACTAAACCGTTGACTCGATTTTCAAATTCGCAACCGTATAATCTGAAACACAATCTTAATATTACTCATACAAAATTCACTAATAATTTCAAATTTTATGAATATTATACATCAATATTACAAATTATGATTTAGTAAACTAAATTTTCAAATAAAATTTTACATTATTTATTGAGCTTATAAAATCTTTATTCAGAACTTTTAGTCTTTTGAATAAAAAAAAAATTGCTTGAATTTAAAGCATTTAACTAGCAAGTTGAATATTAATAATGTTTAGTTGAACTAAATTGAGCATAACAAATAAATATTTGGATCAAACTCTCTGTGTATTGAAATGAAAAAAATTGTTTGAGCATGTGGAAGACCAGTAAGTCCATTTTACGGTTCTTACCAGTAAGTCCATTTTACGGTTCTTTCTCTTTACCTTTATAAAGCAACCAAATCTCATGATTGATGATGATTCTTTATGGCTTTAGTGGCACTTTTCTCTTTTCAAATACTTTTCTTTATTAATTTCCATAACGCTCAGCATATTTGAATATTGCATTTCAATACTATCGGGCTTTAATATTTTAATAATTATTAATCTGATTTAAAATTTCATCGTTTTACTTAGACTGAGATGATAAATAATCTTACATAAATAATAGAATCAAGCTTAAGTATTTTATCTAACAGAGCTCAAATTTAAAAATCAAAACTTGATTGAGTTTGAATTAAATTACAAACTTCTAGTTTTACAATAAATTAAACTCGAATTTTACAATATTCCCGATTTCTTGCTCAATTTATAATAGAAAAAAAATTAAATTTGAAACTTAAAATCTAAGGGAACTATCTAAATCAATGCAATTGAAATCTACGTGTCAATTATGTACTCGTTCAGTTTAGTGTTTGTTCGTTGATATTTAACGATTGAATATTTAAATATTAAAAAATATTTATTAAATATTTACTAAATCTTAGTGATCAATGTTTAATGTTTAGAAAATGTAATTAAATACGAAAAGTTAGTTTTTATAACATTCGAATATCAAAAATAATATTTAAATTTGTTGGTATTAATTTTATATTTATTATTATTTATCATTAAATAAGTTATTATTTTATATAAAATATTTTTTTTTATTTTTTAATATAATTGCACATTCAATCACTAAATTACTAAATACTTCATATTTATTGAGAGCTTCGTTAATCATTAATCATTGATTGCTAATTGCTCATTAATGACCATAGTCTCTAATAGTGTCTTTTATTCTAAAAAATATATTTTACATAACAAAGAGTATTTTAAAGAATTTTTAAATATAAAGAATGAAAAAAAATTATACAACTCTAATGAACTTTTAATATTTTTAATCTTCATTTTATTTTATTCAATAAATATTAATACTCAATAAAATCAAATGGCTATTATGAAATGAAAGAAAAAAACTTTTTTAATAAACAAAGTAAAAATAGATAGATACTAATTAATATCTTGTGTAGAAAATTAAAATATTTTAATGATAATTAAACTTGAGAGTAAAGTTTGGCTCTTTAGAGCATCTCCAATTATATTTTTTATTCTACAAAGTATGTTTTGCATAATAAAGAACATCTTAAATAATATTTAAATAAAAAAATGAAGAAATTTATATAACTCCAATAAACTTTTGATATTTATAATCTTCATTTTACTTTATCCAATAAACAATAATAATTAAAGTTTTTCAATAAAATCAAATAGTTGTTGTGGGGTGAAAAAGAAAAATGTTTTCAATAAACAAAGCAAAAATATATAAATATCAATTAATATTTTGTATAAAAAATTGAAATATTTAAATGATAATTAGAATAAAAGTGAAGTTTGACTCTTTATATATAGAGTCAAACTAACTTTATGCTATAGAATAAAAAATAAAAACTATATTAGAAACCTTTGTTTGAATTAATTCCTTAAAATAAATAATTTTATTTAAATAAAAAGTTTATTAAATATACTTTTTCATAAAAAGAGTTAAACTAATTTACTACTCTAAAATAAAAAAAATAAATTTTTTTTAATAAACTCTGTAAAATAAAAAAATATTACTCAAATGAAGATCCCAATGAAAATCTGCTTATATTGGTTTACTCAAACAATTAAAAGGCAAACTAAAAAAATATATGTCACTATTAAGATAACGGATACGAACCGGTCACCGGTGCAAGGAAGTTAAATATGGCGATCTAATCCAAAGTCAAGGAAAAAGCCAACAACTATGGAATATGAATCCCCACATATCGACGATTCAAACTTCAGAGTCTCTATTAAAATGCCGCGTTTGACTAAAGAGGACAGAGATCCACACACAGCAACTAGGCAGCGGCTAAAATGGAATGGATCCATTTACCTTTGGTATGGAGACGGACAGTGACCGCCACGCTTTCCGTCCTGTCTCACACAAATTTTTAAAATTCATTTATTTATCTCATTGATGGCGAAATGTAGCAGACAGATAAAGAATATTACATTCTGTTTACATATGCGTACAATATATTTTTCTTCTTTTTTTTTTTTTCCTGAAAAGAAAAACTAAAATAGTAAGGAAAATATTGAAATCCCCAACTCACATGTCAACAGTGTTTTCTTAACTTTAAAATTATATTTTTCTTCTTTTTTGAAAAATAAAATAACTCATAATTTAATAATTTTGAATATTATTTTAATGTCAAGACATCACATTAAAAATTATTGAGTCATAATTTCCTTTTATTGTCATTTTCTAAAAATACTTACATAATTCATCATTAAGTAATATTATATTTATAATTGACTTAAATCCAATAAGATATTTAATTTGAATATATGGGCCTGATTAATTTGGTGTACAAAGTCAATGATATAAATGCGATTGAGAGAAAATGTTATAAAAACAACACTTTGAGAAAATATTATAGTTTTTATTCTTAATTTTTTTATAAATTAATTATGTTATACTATCAAGTACATAATGCATATCATTATACTGCTTTTAGCATTACAATATCAAAATCAAACTTAGACTTTTTAATTTTCAAAGTTTTAAAATTTATTTTTAATAGTTAAAAATTAAATTACTATAAGTGAATCCTATTAATCAATATAGTTTTAGGTAATGTTTAATAAGATATAATGAGATGTAATCAAATACAAATTCAATGAACTATTAAACTAAAATTCATTTGGATTACGTTTCATTACATCCTATTAAATATTATCTTAGATTCATTTATGATGACAAAAAGAAGTATTCTTTATGAATTTTACAATAGATTAAAACATAATTGCAATAAAAATATTTCCATTGATGGACATATACTACCGTAAATGAAACCATACTTTATTACCCTAAGCTTAAGTAGTAAGGAAAATATTAAAATCGCCCAACTGCAAGTGAACGATGTTTTCTCAACTTCAAAATTATATTTTTTTTCTTCTTTTTTTTTTTTTTTAAATAACTCATAATTTTTTAATATTGTTTTAATGTTAATGCATCACATTAATAAACATTGAATCGTAATTTTCTTTTTATTATCCTTTTTTAAATAGTCATATACTTCATGCTGTATATAGCTTTTATATTAGGTGCATTGATAAAGAGAAGAAAGGAAAACTTGTCCAACATTGCTTAAAGAAGAAAAGTTGTTACACTTTAAATTGTGAGAAACACCAAATTAGCTGATTTGGATGATGGAGGGAAAAAATGGGGGCAAACAAATTTGACTCAAATATGACTATAAAATTCAATTACATACATAAATTTATAATTGATATAATGATGGCAAGTTAATATTTTTATTTGAAATTTCAAATTAAACTAACTGTTTAAAAGTTTCAATTTGATTTAAAAGGTAACGTCCTTTTCAAAGGATGTATATTAACTATATACTTTTGTATATAAAAACAAAAGGTGTGCCATGTAAAATAACTATTTCTATTCTTTCTTCTCTCTTAGAATTCTTTCTCAATAAAACATAAGTTCTACGAGAATTGTTGTTTGTAGAATTTTAGACTTTGTTGTATTTCAAAAATATATTGCCTTAACCCTCCAACAAATATGGTAGAGACAATTAATACCTTAAAAATAGTGATCTTCATGCTTCAAAGTCTCATTCTCGAACACTTCATCGTTACATATTATATTTGTAATTGAGTTAAATCTAATAAGATATAGAAATATATTATAAATTAATTTGAATACATGGCCTAATTAATTTAGTGCACACAAGTCGTTGATATAATTGCAAGCAAATGTTATAAAAATAAAACCTCAATAAAAAGTTATAATTTTTATTATTGTAAATTAATTAAATTATACAATTCAATAGATAATATATATCAGTTATAGCGCTTGCAATATTACAAGATCAAAATCAAACTTAAAATTCATTTTTACTATTTAAAATTTAAATTACTACAAGTGAGATTTTAATCTTAATATTAAATTCTTAGGTAATTCATATATTTTTAGGTTCATTTATGGTGACAATAAAAAAAAGTAATGATGCATTTTACGATAGATTAAAACATAATAGCAATATTTCCATTAATGGAGATATATTACCCCTAAACAAAACCATACTATTTGGTAAAAAAAAAAAAATTATATTTTTAAACATTTCATTATATCCCCTTGATGTGCCTCCTAAGTTGGATATCTAGCATGAATAATTAAATTGAATATTAACAAGAAAAACATAATTTTGAGTCTTGCTCCTTTCATCATCATGCTCATGCATGCATGCTAAAACAGAGCTAGCAGCACATCATGACATTATCCTCTCAACCTCAAAAACTATGGACGATGAAACAAAGCATGTGGACAATTTCGAAACTTCAAAATGACTTAAACCTTGCGACCCACAGCGCAGGTTCCGTTAACCTTCCCTTTACGCGCTTACGCGCTCAATCTCCTTCCTATTTTCACGTCCGTTAATCCCTATATTGTCCCCTTCTTCTTCTTCTTCTTCTTCTTCTCTGTCTATTCAAATCCGTAGCCACAAGCGCCGCCGCCCATGCGATGTCCTCCCTCCGCCACCGCACGCAGTCCTGGTCAATCCGGGCAGAACAACCGGAAGAAGAGCCCTACAACATAATCCCCATCCATAACCTGTTAGCCGACCACCCTTCCCTCCGGTACCCCGAGGTCCGCGCAGCTGCTGCTGCGTTGCGCACCGTTGGCAACCTCCGTAGACCACCCTACGCCCAATGGCACCCCTCCATGGACCTCCTGGACTGGCTTGCTCTATTTTTCGGGTTCCAGAACGACAACGTAAGGAACCAGAGGGAGCATATCGTCCTCCACCTCGCCAACGCTCAGATGCGGCTCACTCCGCCCCCGGACAATATCGACACTCTCGATGCCACCGTTTTAAGAAGATTCCGTCGTAAGTTGCTGAAGAATTACACTAGCTGGTGCTCTTATTTGAACAAGAAATCAAACATCTGGATCTCTGACCGGTCAAACCAGCCTGATCTCCGCCGGGAACTGTTATATATTTCGCTTTATTTATTAATTTGGGGAGAGGCGGCGAATCTCCGTTTCATGCCGGAATGCATCTGTTACATATTCCACCACATGGCGATGGAGTTGAATAAGATATTAGAAGATTATATTGATGAGAACACGGGGCAGCCGGTGATGCCGTCAATTAGCGGCGAGAATGCGTTTTTGAACTGTGTGGTGAAGCCTATTTATGAAACGGTGAAAGCTGAGGTGGAGAGTAGTAAGAATGGAACGGCCCCGCATAGTGCGTGGAGGAATTATGATGATTTGAATGAGTACTTTTGGATTAAGAGGAGTTTTGCTAAATTGCAGTGGCCAATCGATGTGGGAAGTAATTTCTTTGTGATTTCGACTAAGCAGAAGCATGTGGGGAAGACTGGGTTTGTGGAACAGAGGTCTTTTTGGAACTTGATCAGGAGTTTTGATAGGTTGTGGGTTATGTTGATATTGTTTTTGCAGGCGGCGGTTATTGTTGCTTGGGAAGAGAGGGAGTATCCGTGGCAGGCATTGGAAGAGAGGGAGGTTCAAGTTCGAGTTTTGACCGTGTTTTTTACTTGGAGTGGGTTGAGGTTCTTGCAGTCTTTGCTTGATGTAGGGATGCAGTATAGTTTGGTTTCGAGGGAGACTATGTGGCTTGGGGTTAGGATGGTGCTGAAGAGTGTGGTTGCTGCTGCGTGGATTGTTGTGTTTGGGGTGTTCTATGGAAGGATTTGGAGTCAAAAGAATAGCACTGGGCGGTGGTCTGGTGAGGCGGATAGGAGGGTAGTGAATTTTCTTGAGGTGGCATTTGTGTTTGTGGTGCCTGAGCTGTTGGCTTTGGCTTTGTTTATAATTCCTCGGATTAGGAATTTTCTTGAGAATACGAATTGGAGAGTGTTTTACTTGTTGTCTTGGTGGTTTCAGAGTAGGAGTTTTGTTGGTCGTGGATTGAGGGAAGGCCTTGTTGATAACATCAAGTATTCTTTGTTCTGGGTTCTCGTTTTGGCTACCAAATTTGCTTTCAGTTACTTTCTGCAGATTAAGCCCTTGGTTAAACCGTCCAAGCTGTTGGTGAATTTTAGGAATGTCAATTATGAATGGCATGAGTTTTTCAAGAACAGCAACAGGTTTGCTGTAGGGTTGTTGTGGCTTCCTGTGGTATTGATTTACCTTATGGATTTGCAGATTTGGTATGCAATCTATTCTTCTTTTGTGGGTGCATCAGTGGGTTTATTTGCACATTTGGGTGAAATTCGAAACATCCAACAATTGAGGTTGAGATTTCAGTTCTTTGCAAGTGCAATTCAATTTAATCTCATGCCAAAAGAGCAGCTGTTAAATGCAAGGGGGACTTTAAAGAGCAAGTTCAAGGATGCCATTCATCGATTGAAGTTGAGGTATGGGCTTGGCCGGCCCTATAAGAAGCTGGAGTCTAACCAGGTTGAGGCGAACAAGTTTGCTTTGATCTGGAATGAAATTATACTTACGTTCAGGGAAGAGGACATTATCTCTGATAGGGAGCTTGAGTTGTTGGAACTGCCTCAAAACTCTTGGAATGTGAGAGTTATTCGCTGGCCATGTTTTCTCCTCTGTAATGAGCTGCTGCTTGCACTTAGCCAGGCCAAAGAGTTGGTGGATGCTCCTGACAAGTGGCTCTGGTACAAGATATGCAAGTACGAGTACAGGCGCTGTGCTGTTATTGAAGCTTATGATAGTGTGAAGCACTTGTTACTTGAGATCATCAAGCTCAACACTGAAGAGCATTCAATTGTCACAGTCTTGTTTCAGGAAATCGATCACTCACTACAGATTGAGAAGTTCACTAAGACTTTCAACATGATTGCTCTTCCTAATTTTCATACCAAGTTGATAAAACTTACTGAGCTGTTGAATAAGCCTAAGAAAGATCTTAACCAGGTGGTGAATACCCTACAGGCTTTATATGAGATTGCTGTGCGAGATTTCTTCAAAGAGAAGAGGAGCACAGAACAGTTGAGAGATGATGGTTTGGCTCCTCATGACCCTGCTGCCATGGCAGGGCTGTTGTTTCAAAGTGCAGTTGAATTGCCCGATGGAAGTAATGAAACCTTCTATCAACAGGTACGCCGTTTGCACACAATTCTTATTTCTAGGGATTCAATGCAAAATGTCCCCAAAAATCTTGAGGCCAGACGTAGGATTGCTTTCTTTAGTAATTCCCTATTCATGAACATGCCCCATGCTCCTCAAGTTGAAAAAATGATGGCTTTCAGTGTCCTAACCCCTTACTACAATGAAGAAGTGTTGTACAGCAGAGAACAACTTCGAACTGAGAATGAAGATGGGATTTCCATATTATACTATTTGCAAACAATTTATGATGATGAATGGAAGAACTTTATTGAGAGGATGCGGCAAGAAGGCATGTTGAAGGATGATGAGATATGGACAACTAAGTTGAGGGATCTTAGGCTTTGGGCATCATACAGAGGCCAGACATTGGCCCGTACAGTGAGGGGAATGATGTATTATTATCGCGCTCTTAAGATGCTGGCTTTTCTTGATTCTGCCTCAGAGGTTGACATCAAGGAGGGTTCACAGGAACTTGGTTCAATGAGGCGAGATGGTGGTTTGGATAGCTCAAAATCTGAAAAGTCTCTGAGCAGAAATAGTAGTTCAGTCAATTTGTTGTTTAAAGGCCACGAGTATGGTACTGCTTTAATGAAATACACATATGTGGTTGCCTGTCAGATATATGGGGCTCAAAAGGCAAAGAAGGATCCCCATGCTGAGGACATTCTCTATTTGATGAAAAATAATGAAGCCCTTCGAGTTGCATATGTTGATGAGGTGAACACGGGGAGGGATGAGAAGGAGTATTACTCTGTGCTCGTGAAGTATGATCAGCAGTTGGACGGGGAAGTTGAAATCTACAGGGTCAAGTTGCCAGGACCCTTGAAACTTGGAGAGGGAAAACCAGAAAATCAAAATCATGCTCTCATCTTCACTCGTGGTGATGCAGTGCAGACTATTGATATGAACCAGGATAACTATTTTGAGGAGGCTCTCAAAATGAGAAATCTTTTGGAAGAATACAGGCACTATTATGGAATTCGGAAGCCTACTATCTTGGGAGTCAGGGAACACATTTTTACTGGTTCTGTCTCATCACTGGCGTGGTTTATGTCAGCTCAGGAAACGAGTTTTGTCACCTTGGGACAGCGTGTTTTGGCCAACCCTTTAAAAGTTCGAATGCATTATGGCCATCCAGATGTCTTTGACAGGTTTTGGTTCTTGACTCGTGGTGGAATTAGCAAAGCTTCCAGGGTGATTAACATTAGTGAAGACATTTTTGCTGGTTTTAATTGCACTTTGCGAGGGGGCAATGTCACGCACCATGAATACATACAAGTTGGCAAGGGAAGGGATGTCGGGATGAATCAAGTATCAATGTTTGAAGCCAAGATTGCCAGTGGAAATGGTGAGCAAGTTCTCAGTAGAGACGTTTATAGATTGGGCCACAGGTTGGACTTCTTCCGGATGCTGTCATTCTTTTATACTACTGTGGGATTTTATTTCAACACAATGATGGTGATTTTGACAGTGTATGCATTTCTATGGGGTCGGCTTTATTTGGCTCTTAGTGGTGTTGAGGCTTCTGCTCTAGCCAATAACAGCAGTAACAACAAAGCACTTGGTGCTATTTTGAATCAGCAGTTCATCATTCAACTTGGCCTTTTTACTGCTCTTCCAATGATTGTGGAGAACTCTCTTGAGCATGGGTTCCTCCAAGCCATCTGGGATTTCTTGATGATGCAACTTCAGCTCTCATCTGTTTTTTACACATTCTCCATGGGAACAAAAACTCATTTCTTTGGTCGAACTATCCTTCATGGTGGTGCAAAGTATCGTGCAACTGGCCGTGGTTTCGTTGTGCAGCACAAGAGTTTTTCAGAGATTTATCGACTCTTTGCTCGTAGCCATTTTGTGAAGGCGATCGAACTCGGGCTGATACTTACAGTTTATGCCTCATACAGCGTTATAGCTAAGGATACATTTGTTTACATAGCCATGACTGTCACTAGTTGGTTCTTAGTTGTTTCATGGATAATGGCTCCATTTGTTTTCAACCCGTCTGGCTTTGATTGGTTGAAAACAGTGTATGATTTTGATGATTTTATGAACTGGATTTGGTACAAAGGTAGTGTGTTTGCAAAAGCTGAACAGAGCTGGGAAAGATGGTGGTTTGAGGAGCAGGATCATTTGAGGACAACTGGGCTTTGGGGACAGGTACTGGAGATAGTTTTGGACCTCCGCTTCTTCTTTTTCCAGTATGGGATTGTCTACCAACTAGGCATTGCTAATGGAAGTACCAGTATTGCTGTTTACTTGCTGTCTTGGATTTATGT
>CATIWR010346504.1:0-30242 GCA_949677035.1 Omphalea diandra
TATCTCTTTTTTATTATTTTATAATATAATTGCATATTCAACTATTCAATTATCAAACATTTTATATTTATTAATCGTTTATAACTGATCACTGATAATTAACTATTAATTATTAATTGAAATAATGTACATAATTTAATATCAGGTTAGATAAATTTTCACGTAGCAGTCATTGATCGTTTAGATTGGAAAAAAACATCACATTGAAAATGATTTTATCAGTTTAGACACTCAATTAAATAAAAAATTTATCTAAACACTAAAATAGAAAAAATTAAAAAATTGATATACCAAATTTATAATTTACATTAATAGATATTGAATTAAATAGCATAAAAGTATGTCAAAATAATGCTAAAATTGAAGTCAAATATGAATATAACTCCATAATCTATATGAATAACCTCTCTTAAGCGTCAAGATCCGCAGGATAGCAATATTTTGCATTATTATATATTATCATAGATATGCATCCTACATTTAATACATACAATTAAAGTAAAATCAATACATTGTGTATTCAATTGATAAAATTTAAAAGTTAAAATAAATGTGCAAAATTCACCATATTTGTGATCATTAAACCTTTTCATTTTCCTGTTTTATCCATTGTGATTCCATATATTGTCTAAAATTTGAAAATAATTAAGTTATTTTTCTTAAAAGAAAAAATTTTCTGGAGCATTTAATAATTACCATATTACTTGAATTTATGAATACAAATACAATATAACTGAATCAGACTAAGATCTTTTATTGTTTAATTAAATATGATTTATTTTGTTACATAATTTTAATCTTTTAATTGAAAATGAAGATAATCCGTCTTAGCCAATCTTGAAGGATCGGTTCCTATTATAATATTATTAATATTCATTTCTTTGATAATCCGCCTTGCATTATGCTTTAGTAACTGCGCCATAATTTTAGCAATATTATTTATGATTGCCTCTATTTTATGACAAAAAAAAAGAATATTTAAATTTATTTTAGCATGTAATCATTTTACGAAAATTTAAACTTATTTTTAATAAAATTGAAACAATTTATTTGACACGAATAACGTAAATTATTTTATGCATAATAAATCATATTAATCCAAACTAGAAGATTCCAATGTAGACCCAACCATTCCTAAATACATTAACAAAATGCAAAATTATTAGCAAATTAGTTATTGTCCTTTGAAACTGTTTGCAACAATAACCTAATCATATTTTGGCTAATTTTGCATAAAGAAGCTATAAAATTATTTTTTTAATACTCGAAAGTAATTTTCGAGACAGGTATCATAATCTGTTCATACCCTTAAGTTCTATTAGTGTGACTCATAAAATGACAAACTTACTCTTAATTTTATAGCGATTTGGCTGCAAATTAAAATGTGATTGAAAGATAGTGACGCAGAAAATTATAAAATTTATATATTAATATTTAAAAAAAAAAAGAAATCTGTTCATATTCAGTTTTGTTTGATATGAAGTTACTTACTTTGATAGAAGTAACTATTAAAATAATTATACTTTATAAGTTATTTTTTAAAAATTAAATTCTAAAATATTTGGTTTTTATATATATTTTTTAAAAAATGTATCCCAATCATATTTATTTATTTAATTTATTAATTTATAGAAAAATATGTCATAAAATATTATTTTTGTTAATATAAATAAATTATCTTATTAAATAGATTTATTTAAAAACAATTATAAAATAATTTAAAAAATATTCTCAAATTTTCTAAGGATGTGCTAAAATAATATAACAAAATATTATGTTTATGATATTTTTTTTTGGTAATCAAGCTTATATTGATAAATTTCAAAGATCATATAAGAAACTGAAGTTTTATTTTTAAATATTCTTAAAAAAGTCAGATGTATATCACTGAAGTTTAGTTATGTGACATACAGGTCATGTATATTTTATAATAATAGATTTAATAATATTATTTAATGATGTAAAGGAATAATTTACTAATTTAAAATAATTATTTTTTATTATGTTAACTGTAATTATTGATTTAATAATAAATAATAATTTTTATATAATATAAAAATAAATTATTAATTATGATACTATAGGATAATAAAATAAATGAAACTATAATATTTTCGTTAGTCATTCCGAGGAGAAATTAGTAGGAAGTTTGACCCACGAAATCGAAACTTTTCTGGGGATGGCGCGGGCTCTTGCCCAGCTGTTTATTCCTTTCTTTTTGCAAAAAAAACACTGAAAGGACAGATGACAATGCGCATAAGCGCGTCTTGGTTTCGTGAATTATATAGATTTTGGTTTGGTTGGTCCATCGTCCATCTTTAGTGCGCTTTATTTTTCGTTTTCAACAACTGTCTACAGCTTACTTTACTACTGGCTGCCATGCCACCTTCCTTCCTATGCCCTTCCCTTTCCCTTTCCGGTTCCATATGTTTTGTATAAATACCAACATGAACGCAGCTCTTCACCCACTCACAAATTTCTTCTTTTCCTGTACACTAGTTTCTTGCTGTCTTTCTCACCACCAACAAAATATAAATTCATGGCTTCTTCTACAATGCTATTCTTGCTTGTTAGCCTGCTCTCTTCCATGGGGGTCATTTTTGCCAGTAACTTCTACCAAAATTTTGATCTTACATGGGGTGATGGTCGAGCTAAGATACTCAATAATGGCGAGCTTCTCACTCTATCCCTCGATAAAGCTTCTGGGTCAGGATTTCAGTCCAAAAATGAGTATCTATTTGGACAGATTGATATGCAGCTCAAGCTTGTACCTGGTAACTCTGCCGGCACTGTCACTGCCTATTATGTAAGTTCCCAATTGCTGTTATTGCTTGTGTGAAATCTTTCATATTTTTATGGTCATATACAACTAACAATCATGTGGGGGAAATGAATTTGCAGTTATCTTCAAAAGGGTCTAATTGGGACGAGATAGACTTCGAGTTCTTGGGGAATTTGAGCGGTGACCCTTACATTCTTCACACTAATGTGTTTAGTCAAGGAAAAGGCAACAGAGAGCAGCAATTCTATCTGTGGTTCGATCCAACAGCAGATTTCCATACCTATTCCATACTTTGGAATCCTCAGCGCATCATGTAAGCTATATCAATAAGTAGGCTACGACTGTGATTTGAAGTCACAATCTCAGGGTCTTGTGTTCTAACACAGTTTTCATCCTCTGTTTCAGCTTCTCTGTTGATGACACACCTATTAGAGAGTTCAAAAACTTGGAATCAATGGGGGTTCCTTTCCCAAAGAGTCAACCAATGAGAATTTACTCTAGTCTATGGAATGCTGATGATTGGGCTACAAGGGGTGGTCTTATCAAGACAGATTGGACACAATCTCCATTTACTGCTTCCTACAGGAACTTCAATGCCAAAGCTTGTGTGTGGTCTAATGGAGCATCTTCTTGTAACTCCAATTCACCCTCTGACACTAATGGATGGCTATCGCAAGAATTAGATGCAACAAATCAAGATAGGCTCCAATGGGTACAAAAGAATTACATGATTTACGATTACTGCAGAGACACTAAGAGATTTCCCCAAGGCATCCCTCCAGAATGCAGCTTGTCATAGATCATACGATACACCAATTCTTCATAACTTCATTCTTTGTTTGTAACATTCAATTCTTTTGTTCTATCTAATGGTTTACACTACAATATTTATAAAAGATCTTTATTTATTCATCCTGCTGGGCTTTGTTGTATTTGAATGAGGATGTTTCAAACAATGCTGACTATTTATCCATTTTCTTCAATCAGTTATACATATTAAATTTAGAAATAAGCAACCAAAACGGCTATAATAACTATACAAATACAATGCATAAGAATAAAAATACGGCAAAAATAAAAAATAAAAATCATTAAGGCTATTAGTGAACTATTTGGCTCCTTAATGGATTTGTTACCACCATTTTCCCAACATGCTTTGTGTTGGATTGAAGAAGTTAGAATGAAATGGCAATCTTTATTTCCTAAACAAAAAAAAAAAACCAACATATTTGCAGTTTAATCTAGAAAAAAAAAACAATATAATGGCTAAAATCTGCACTAGTCAATTCAAATCAATTTGATTGTTCAAATTGAATAAAGATTAATAACCAGTTCATGACGGTACTAATTATTATTCTTTATTTGATTTAAATAATAAAACTGATCCAAACTGACTCATACTAATTGTTTTAAAAAAAATTTGAATATCTGAATTAAATTAGACCAATTCATTATTTTTAAAAATCCGAACTGGATTGATATAAAAATGATTTAATTTAAGAGAGATTTTTTTCATTTTGGTCTAATGCCAATTCTTTCATTTTTTTGTTACACTCAATTTTTTGTTCAATTTCAGATAATTTTAATAACCTATCCAAAATTATACCTGATCATCCCTACTAGCTGTAACAATTAATTTATTTACTTTAATTAGATAAATCTCTTTAAGTTAGAGAGAAATATATACACAACTAATACATATTACTACGCCAGATTTTTTGAATTTAAAAGATAAAATCATCGTTTTGAAGTTTTAGAAAATTCTCCTTACTATGACACTTCTTCTTGAGATTTTTCTTGAAGGCTAATCAACTCTTTGATTTGTACTTGTATAAACTAGTTTGCAATGAATAGACTTCACTATTCACAAGACAATTGTTCTTGGCTTTCATAATTAGATAACCACTGACATAAACTTATTTAGTTCTCTTATATTGGATATGGCTATTTACAGCTGCATTGGTTTTTTTTTTTTTTTAATTAAAATCATAAGAAATTTTCGCTTACTTCATCCTAATTAACATTGGATAAAACTTCTTGAAACGTGATCTGGTTTGCTTTTATGGCATCAATTAAATTCTTACATTAAAACTTGAATATATTTTTTAGCTGGTTTAAATTTTTTAATTTTTGGCTTAAATCTCTTCATCTTCTCCTCCTTAACTTCATTACTGCAATATCTATATTTGAACTCTTAACATGCGAAATAAAATCACAAATAGCTACATTACAATGTCCAACCTTTTTTTAGCACCTGAAAAATTAGTTTTTTTAACATTTTTCTTCTTTACTTTTATCTTGATAAGCTATTACATCATTTTTAGCGCAACATACATCAGATTTCAAATGTAAGACAAAGCTATTATTTGTCATTCTTCCTCCTGTAATCTTAAAACCATGTGAATCATAAATAATATAGTAATTTCTTTGAAATATTACAAAGTCTCCCTTCTTTATTAATTGTGCAATACTAGGAAGATTTTACTCAAAGCTTTGATGTAAACAAAATATCTAGAAAGATACTTGAGAGAAGCTATCACAAACACAAACTCATCAGAAATCCAATAAGTGAAGAAAGGGAGTCCAACCATGAGCAGTTCAAGTGTCAAAAGACTATATTCAGTTCTATCACATCATGTACCACATTATTCAAATAACGCAAAGAATGATCCTCACAGCTTTCTGTCAAACTCAAACCGATTAAAATAGTGATAAGTAAAACAGCTAACCCCATCAAACCATTAATTAGATAGCCTCTGAAAATCCATTGCAGCTGTGATCATCATATGGACGTATATTAGATACGAGCCAGAAATGCAGGGGACTTGTCTGGAGAACAAGTAATGGAGAAACTTATTGAGACACTTAATAATGAGTCTTTCTAATAAGATATGTTTTCTTATTCTTGGATTTGTTCGTTCAACTTACCCATCTTTCATGAGTAGTGTAGGTAATAAGGCATGGGGCTTATGTATTTCCTGATGATCATTAAAACATTAGAAGTCATTTTTATTTCAGACTCAGGGAACAAATGTTTTGACTTATGTGGTAAGCATGATTATCTTAATTCCTATAATATGATCACTTTCCTTAAATAAAGGCTGGATTTGCAGGAAAACAAAATCTAGAAAAGCGTTTATATTAGTAAATGTAGACATATCGCATTTGTTGTGAAAGCCTACGAAGCCAGATTTGTCTCTCACCCGTTTTTACTATAACTTGGCTTTACCAAATGAAAGATTTTAGTTGGTTTCTCTCTTTTTTTTCTCCTTCGTTTTGAATCATTTTTGAAAATGATACGGACTAAAATCAATATGTACAATATTTAAATTATCTCAATTATTTAATAAAAATTAACATTCAAGATTAAAAGATATAAATCTAAGGGTTAAAATAGCGTGCCCCAATGGCACCTAATATGTATGACCTTTATTTTAATAGCACAATTTTGATAATTATCGCATGTAAAAAGGGGTGGACCATTCATAGAGAAGGTCCCCATAGTGTTTGATCCTCAATAACAAGGCAAAACAACAAGACCTACCGATTTAGTTGAGAGTATACGTAATATATAAATTTTACATTTCAATGCAGTATCTTTAACGTATTGATTGTATAACCGACTTAAATGGGTGGAGGGCGGTGGTGGGTTTAGATGGAAGGAGCAAGTAAAAGACCCACCAATTCCGTGTTTGGTGAAAAAAGGCTGGGCCTCTCTGAATTTCTCTTTGATTAAAAAAAGATTCTGGCCAAAGCCGCGTGTGATAATTTCCTTCTGTCCTGAACCACTGATCGCATTCATCTTTCGATCCAACTCGACACAGCTGACTGAACCTTCCTATGCATTTCCTTCTCTTTTTACTGCTTCTCTATAAAATCCCAAAACAAAGCTTACTACGCTTCACTTCATTTCGATCAACAAAACTTCTCTATCAATACAAACATCCATTCTAATGGCTTATCTTTTTGCTTCATCAAGAATTTCAATGCTCTTATTACTATTGATTACAGTTAGCCCTTTGATGGTTGCCTTTGCTGGTAACTTTTACCAAGAATTTGACATTACATGGGGAGATGGCCGTGCTAAGATACTCAACAATGGACAACTTCTTACCCTTGGCCTTGACAAGGCCTCTGGTTCTGGGTTTCAATCCAAGAATGAGTATCTCTTTGGAACGATTGATATGCAGCTCAAGCTTGTTCCTGGAAACTCTGCAGGCACTGTCACTGCCTATTATGTAAGTTCTTCAGCTGTTGGTAGTCTTTTTTTTTTTTTTTTTTTTCTTTTTATCATCTTTGAAGTCTTGTATTTTTAGTTAATCTCTCTTTTAATGTTTTAATCTTTGCTGCTAATAGATATATGCTTTGAGATGCAGTTATCCTCGAAAGGCACTAATTGGGACGAGATAGACTTCGAGTTCTTGGGGAATTTGAGTGGGGACCCTTACATTCTTCACACCAATGTGTTTAGCCAAGGCAAAGGAAACAGAGCAGCAATTCTATCTATGGTTCGATCCAACTGCAGATTTCCACACCTATTCCATCCTCTGGAACCCCCAGCGAATTATGTAAGCACCCTCATCAAATATTTTTTAGTCCATTATTGTAATCTCAAAAGGGTGTTTAAGATTTGAACTCTTGACTTGTAATCATGAGGCAAGCTGGAAAGCAAGCACTAGGATCGTAGTTCAGTGATAAATCTTAAAGTTTCTTTTAGGATGGTTTTTGGGTTCTGTTTTAACAAAAATTACCATCTCTGTTACAGCTTCTCTGTTGACGGCACCCCTATTAGAGAGTTCAAGAACCTGGAGCGAATTGGTGTTCCATTCCCAAAGAATCAACCAATGAGGATTTACTCTAGTCTATGGAATGCAGATGACTGGGCTACAAGGGGTGGTTTGGTCAAGACAGATTGGACACAAGCTCCATTCACTGCTTCCTATAGGAACTTCAATGCCAACGCTTGTGTCTGGTCTAATGGAGCATCTTCTTGTGGTAAAAATAAGACTTCTTCTGCCCCTAGCACCAATTCTTGGCTATCAGAGGAGCTTGATTCAACAAGTCAAGGGAAGCTGCTATGGGTACAGAAGAATTATATGATATACAATTACTGCACTGATATTAAGAGGTTTCCACAAGGACTCCCTCCTGAGTGCAACTCGTCCTAATTCAGAGGAGGGAAAAAAAACCACAACCCAATGCATATATACTTCTATATTGTGTGTGATTCTTTTATTATTTTTGTTTGTACTGGAAAATGTGACAGGTGTGGGAGCATTTTCCCCTATTCAATTTTTGTCTGCGAAAATATTTCTTTTAATGCATATATTTTAATTTTTTTAAAAATTCAAAAAGATTGAATATTCGAGTCTTAACTTTGGCCGAATGGAAAAATCACCCCTGAAATTTCACGAGAAGTAATTTTGCCTCCTAACCTTCTGTTTTTGATATTTTTCAGAGTTACAAATTTTATTTTAAACTGTTAATCTTTCAAATGTTATTTTTCCATCTATAGAACACATATCTAATAATTAAGTACCCGTTTGATTTCCTGTCCGTTCATTAACATTAAAAAATTGAGCATTGAAATATTGATAAAAAAAAAAAAAAGAAGCCAGTCTCGTAATGGGGGTTCAAATTGTCTTTGTTTCATCTCTTTTAGGTGTTTATATGATGTGTATATATATAAACCCACCGGATTAGTCTGTCAAGACAAGTTAATATTTTGGTCAAAAAAAGAAAAAATTTTTAGTAAATGTTAGCACTTCAATTTAAAAATTAATATTTAGTATTTAAAACTATTACTAAATACTGAAAATTAATTAATTTAACTATAAAAATTAGTGTAAGGATTTTTTGATATTAATCATTATTTATCACTACATAAATTATTATAAAGATAATTATCTTTTTCTTGTTATTATAAAGATAAATTCAATTGCTAAATTGTCAAATAGTTTATATTTATTAATCATTTACACTGACAATAATACAATAATAGTTGATAATTGACTATCAATCACTAATTTCTCGCTGCTTGTCATTACCGTTAAATACAATAGGTCTAAACGTGCCTTCAAGTGATGCACTTTGGTGTAAATATAAGTATTGTGACAAATATTTTTAATTTAAATAGAGATGCCAAACAAATATTAATAAACATTAAATTAGATGGAAAAAAAGTGTCGAAATAATATTAAAATTGAAGTCAAATATGAATATAACTCAATAATATATGAGAAATAACCTCTCTTAAGCCTCAAGATCCAAGAGATAACACTATTTTGCATAATCATATATTAATTTAATAGATGCAATTAAAGTAAAAGCAATAACTTGTTTATTCAATTGATAAAATTTAAAAGTTAAAATAAATAATAAATATACAAAATTCATCATATTTGTCATCATTAAACTTTTTCTTTTTCCTGTTTTAGCCATTGTCATTTCACATATATAGTCTAAATTGTGAAAATAATAAAGTTATTTTTCTTAAAAGAAATTTTTTTTGGGGCATTTAATAATTACCATATTACTTGAATTTATTAATATAATATAATCGAATTGAATTAAGATGTTTTCATGTTTAGTTAAATATCAAAAAAAAAAATGAATGATAGAAATTTATTTTTAACATGTAACTATTTTACGAAAATTTAAATCTATTTTTAATAAAATTTAAATTATTTATTTAAAATGAAAAAAAAATTATTTTACGCATTATAAATCATATTAATGCAAACTAGAAGATTCAAACAAGACCCAGTCAAACCTAATTATATTAAAAAAATTACAAAATTAACCTAATCATATTTTGGCTAAGTTATATGCAATTTTCGAGACAGGTGTCACAATCAATTACCTCACCTGTCTTGTTTCCGTACTCCTACTTTCAGTTCACCATTCCCTAATTTAACCCCTTAAATTCTATTAACCGTGACTCATAAAATCACTAACTCTTAATTTTATAGCAATTTGGCTGCAAATTGAATAAAATGTGATTGAAAGATAATGACCTAAATAATTATAAAATTCATAGATTAATATTTAAAGGAAGAAAGTATTCATACGGAGTTTTCTTTGATATAAAGTTATTTACTTTTATAGAAGGAGCTTTTAGAAAAATAATAGTTCTTAACAAGTTACTTTCTAAGAAATTAAACTTTAAAATATTTTATTCACATGTTTTTTATAAAAAAAGTGCACACACGATTATATTTAGTTTATTTATTTACTTATAGGGAAATATGTTGTAGAATATAATTTTATTCATAATCTATTAATATAAATAGTTTTATCTCATTAAATAAATTTATTTAAAAAATAATTATAATAAATTTGAGAAATGTTCCTCAACTTTTCTAAGAAAATTACACTAATTGATCTTATTAGTAAGTAACTTCTTCTATATTAACGAAGTTAAGTAGTTAAAAAAAATATAAGTTCTTACTAAAATTATACTTCATTGCAACCAAATATGAAAAACGTTATTACTTTTCAGGAAGCTATAATTTTTTAGTCAATTTTATTATTTTTTTTTTTGAGAAAATTATTCAAATTTCTTAAAAATAAAAAAGAATTGAATGCATATATCTAACTAAAAAGATAATTTTTCAGAAATAAAAATTAATCAGATGGTTAAAATTAAATTCAAAAATAGTAAATGCCTTTATATTTGAAAAAATAAAGGAGTATCAAAGTAATTTTTATTGTCAATTATTATTTAAGTGTATAAATAAATTTTCTACACAAACTGTAAGTAAGTTTTTACCTACTTTGAAATAAAGATAATATTGATCTTTCTCTTATTTACTTCATTTATAACATAATTAATGGTAATAAAAATTCATAGTTTTCCATTAATTAATTAAAACTTTCAATCTCAAAAATCAAATTTCAGAGAAAACAGAAGTCAACAAATAATATGGTCAGTAGCTCTAGTATCAACAATCCAAGGTGATACTGAATATTGAGAAGAAAGCATGGAGTAAAGTTTGGAAGCATTAATAATAGATAAAACAGATGAAATTGGTATACTTGCCATGTTAGACATTGGAATAGATGGAGAAGAAATAGAAGATGAAGAAGAATCATTAAGAATGCTCAAAAGCTTAGCAACTTGATCCTTAGAAAAATTGAGCTGTTGCAAGGAACCTGAAACTTCATCCCTTGTTGAACCTGGAGCAATCATACCTGTTACCTGGCCATAACTGAATTGGATGAAGGAGTTTTACCTTTAATGAACTTGAAGCCCGGTGGAAACCCTATCAAATGACACTTCTCTTTGAGATCTTTCCACAATGTGTTCACAACAATTCAGACTTAGCTTTTTTCACTTCCATAGTTGACGTGTCAGTGAAGTTTTGAGTTGGTGAAAACAGTATTCGCTGACTCTCTTCCCTTAACACCATGTTATACACTTGGTCTAGGGTTGGAAAAGGCTTCATCAATATGATTTGATCTCAAGGCTTAGAAGGATTCATTAAGGCCACTTAGAAACTTGAAAACGTAGGCTTCTGCTGTGCATCAACATAGATTTGGAAACATTCCTTCTTGTAATTTCCACAAACACAATGTGGAAGAGGTCGAAAATTCCTTAGTTCCTCCCATACACCATTGAGATGGATGAAATAAGAATCAACAGATTTCGCACCTTGAGTCATAGAACATAGGAGATACTGCAAATGACAAATGGGAGAATCATCTAGTTGAGAAAAACGCTGGTTCAGCTTCTCCCAGATTTGACTTGCATCCTCCATGTAGAAAACAGTAGTTACAATAGGAGGTGAAATCTATTGCAGAAGCCATGCAACAACCAAATTGTTACACCTGATCCAAGGAAGGTACATCGGATCCTCAGGAGCTGGTTTCGTAATAGTACCATCCAGAAAACCTTGTTGATTATGGATTGATACTACAAGGAGAAAGGATCTCTTCCATGAAGTGAAATTCATCGAACTGTGATTCTCAGTGTGATGAAGAAAATATGGAGATGAAGATTCCTCAAGAGGATTTGATGAGTTTTGTTGAGTGTTTGATGAGATATTTAAAGAATTATTAATGATTTCTACCATTGATGAATCAAAAGAAAGCTTGAGGAAAGAAACCTATGGATTAAGGATGAAGGAAGAAGACGAATGAAGAGAGTGAAAATTTAGCTAACAGATTCAGTTGTGGAACTTTCTAGGCTCTGATTCCAAGTAGAGAATTAGTGGAATAAGCATCGTAAGCTTCATTATGATAATCAACTGTTTATATACCAAAAAAAAAAAAGAAAAATAACTAGCTAACAACTTTGTTAAACAACTAACAACTCTCTAACAAACTAACTGACTAAACACTATAATTAATCTAGAAGCTTCTCTTCATCCACATCATCAATCTGAGCACTCTTCTTATATTGATACTTGTTTGCATTCTGCTTGCTTCAATTCTTGACAGAGTTCTTGGCGATTTGAGTGGTGACCCTTACAGTCTTCACACTAATGGGCATAGTCAAGGAAAAGGCAACAGAGAGCAGCAATTCCATCCATGGTTCGACCCGACAGAAGATTTCCATACCTATTCCATACTTTGGAATCCTCAGCGCATCATGTAAGCTATAGCACTAAGTAGGCTACGACTGTGATTTGAAGTCACAATCTCAGAGTCTTGGACTAGATTCTAGTATCAGTTAGGTTGTGTTCCAACGCACTTTTTATCCTCTGTTTCAGCTTCTCTGTTGATGGCACACCTATTAGAGAGTTCAAGAACTTGGAATCAACGGGGGTTCCTTTCCCCAAGAGTCAACCAATGAGACTTTACACTAGTCTGTGGAAGGCTGATGATTGGGCTACAAGAAGTGGTCTTATCAAGACAGACTGGACACAATCTCCATTCACTGTTTCCTACAGGAACTTCAATGCCAAAGCTTGTGTGTGGTCTAATGGAGCATCTTCTTGTCGCTCCAATTCACCCTTTGACATTAATGGATGGCTATCGCAAGAATTAGATGCAAGAAATCAAAGTAGGCTCCAATGGGTACAAAACAATTACATGATTTACAATTACTGCAGAACCACTAAAAGATTTCCCCAAGGCACCCCTCCAGAATGCACCTTGTCATAGATCAATACATCACCCCAATTCTTTATACCTTCATTCTTTGTTTGCAACATTCAATTCTTTTGTTCCACCTCATAGTTTACACTGGAATATTTATAAAAGATTTTTATTTATTCAGCCTGCTGAGCTTTGCTTTATTTGTTTGAGGATGTTTCAAATAATGCTGACTATTTATCCATTTTCTTCGTTCAGTTATACATAATAATTTTATAACTAAGCAACCAAAATGGCTATAATAATGATAGAAATACAATGCATAAATATAAAAATACAGCAAAAAAAAAAAAAATCATTAAGGCGGTTAATGATCTATTTGGCTCCTTAGTGGATTTGTGACTACCACTTTTCTAACATGCTTTGCATTGGATTGAAGAAGTCCCACAAGATTATAGTGAACCTAGTTTCTCTTGATGTAATTTCTTCTTCTTTAGAATGTAATTGAAATTAGTGGCATTTTCGTACTGAATATAGATTTTTTTACAATAAAATATTAATTTATACATACAATAAAAATTATTTCAAATTTTTAAAAGATACTATTCTAATTTTTTATCTTTTAAATTTTTTAAATTAATTTTAACTTGTGTACTTGTCAACTTCAATTTTGAAAGATAAATTTAAAATATATATTTAGCAATATCTGTCATTTAAATCATAATTTATCCAACCCTTTTATTTGTACAAAATTATGAATATTAATTTCATATAATTAAAAGTTATTTCAAAAATTTTTACTTTATATAAAATACTTTTTTTACATCATTTATTAAAATTAGAATTCATTTCACGTATAAATTAAAAGTTAATTATTCAACTTTAAAGATTTGATATTATTTAATGTTAAAGATTATAAGTATCATAATCGATCTAACATTAGATATGCAAAAATAAATATTTTATAATTATTTTAATTTTAGTCAATTTAAAATCTTAAAAAATTAAAAAATGAAAAGTTTGAGATGATATCTCAAGCAAAAAGAGTCAACTCTATCTTCGCTTTGACTCTCTCTGTCTATGTATAGTTTGTGATCATTTTTTCCTTAAAAAAACAAAACCAACATATTTGTAGTTTAATTTAGCAAAAAAATCAAAATATGCATACTCTTCTTTAGATTTCTCCTATTTTTTTTCTTAAGAATTATGGTTAAAATTTCTAAGCTCATAAAGGAACTTTTTCATCTCATGAGAAATGGAGTGAAATGGTATATTTAAGTAGGACTAGTATTATTATTTGAAAAAAAAAAAGTAGGACTAGTATTATCAAATCATTATCATATAGACTATAACGAAATAAAAATAAAAATACAAATGCAAATGAAATTGTACGCCCAAACAAACCATATTATACTTGGTTATTGAAGAAAGAAGCCAGACATTTGAACAAGCTCTTGGCATTCTCACAATTCTGATCAAATATATGGAAATCATGATCCTCTCCTTGTATGTCGATAATCTGGGCAGGCCCTCTCCATCCACTTTTCATCAAATTTTCATAATAAAGCCTTCCTCTTTCTGCCAGTATGTCTTTCTCTGAAACAACGACAAGCACTCTTGCACAAGCTAAGTCTTCAAAGCTTGACAATTCATTCCTGAACGGATTAATCAGAGGATCATCACATCCTTTGTCTGAAGAGGGCGGGCAGACGAACATCCACCATTCATCCACCATTGATTTTCTTTGATGATCAGTTACCTCCACTCCTATAGGATCTTTTCCCCAGAAGTAAGGATTGATCATGGCAATTCCTTGTATCTTCAGGTTTCGACCCAGTTCAGATTCTTTAAGCCTTAAACCAATATGATGCGCCATGTTAGCACCACAACTGTCTCCTGCAAAGAACACCCTTTCAAAGTCTGCATATTCCTGGAGCCACGGTTCATGCCCCAGACCATGGTTAGCGACCCACTCAAGTGCAGCCCACGAGTCCTCATATGCACCCGGAAGAGGAGTCTCAGGAGCTAACCTGTAGTCGACGGACACAAGGATGATGTTAGCTTCAGCAACTATTTTGTTGAGACTGTGATGGTACTTTGGGTCAGCAACTGAGGACAAGTAAAAACCTCCACCATGGTAGTAGATTATAAGAGGAAGCTTTTTATGAGGTTTTGCTGAATTGGGAAGATAAAGTCTGGCTGAGACACCGGTTTCTGGTATGATGATGGTGTCTTTAGAGGTGACACTAGTCTCGGGATCTATGCCTGCAGGAGCGATTTCTGTTCCAGCAAGTCTTTCGATGGTTCCATCTTTGTACACTCTAATGTAAGGAAAAATGAAACGAGATAATTCTGCTTCTGCTTTGCTTTCCATCTCAAAGTATGGAGAAAGAAAGAGACGGATATAACTCAGATATAAGACTTTCAATTGACGAAGAAAATGTGAAAGAGAAACTATATATGATCAAAAGGTTGGTGATGCGAGCGCGACTATCGCGCCCTCATTGGTGATTTTTTTTTTATATATAATTTAATCAAAATGCTTATCAATTTTTTTAAAATATTTAGTGCACCAATTTCTGTATTCATTTTAATTTTCTATAATTTTTTAAAAAATTCTATACTAAATGCCTATCATTTTCTGTATTTGATGTATCTATTTTTTTTAATTTTTCGTAACTGTATACTGAAGTTACATAATTAAATAGTCTTAATGATAAAAGTGCAAAATAAAATGGTGTTTAACCATTCAAAATTTAATAATTATTATAAGAACAAAATCGATATAGAATTTAATATTAACAAATGCAAAAATGATAAATATTTAATTAAATTCCATTTAAAATTTATAAAAATAAAATATAATTTTCAAATAAAATGCATTGCATGAACGAAATAAATTATTACTATCAATTGTTGAAAAGAGAGTTGTTCTAAAGTAATTATGATGTCTTCCTTATAATATAATTAAATCAAATCAAATAATCAAGAACCTTGATTTAAGGGGTCAACGAATGTGTTGCTTTCTCATTATTTTAGATTGAAAGCTGGGGAGAGAGAATTTTTATGAATTAATTATATTTGACATTAATCAGTATACTTAAATTAATTCAAAAAACTATATCAAATAAAATTCAGAAATATTTCACTGCATAAAAAATAGAGAATAAATCACAAGAAGTGGAATTAGATTATGAGTTCGAATTTTCATCTCGACATAATTAATTAAAAATACAAAAAAAATTGGCTTCCTACAGATTTCAGTAAATTATGTAGAACTAGTAATGCAATATAACAAAATAGTAACAGAAATGCGCAAGCTAAGTAGACTTGAATGCAGTGAAAGATCAAAGAAAAATAAAAATATTATAGCAGATCTCGAGAAGAAATTTATTAATTTGCATTACAATAAATAAATAAAAAACCTCAAGCACTTGACACCGGGCAATTGCGTGATCAGCAGATTATTTGGCCATTTAATGAATTTTGACTTACCTCATAAATGTGCCAACAAATATTGGCTTTGAAGTAAGCGTACAGAAGTCTAGATGTGCCACCGTGGATCAAAACCGACCATATTTATTTCAGTTAATTTAATTAATTTGATTAATAGGATAATTTTTTAAAAAAATTTCTTTAATATATTATATAATAAAAAATATTTTTAATATTTAAATTTTAAGTAAAGTAATATAATTTTTAAATTTTTCACAAAATGATATAATTTTAAATTAAATTCATTTAATTTAATTTTTGATTCTATCTATTCTTTTAAATTTTGTTAATTTTTTATTTAATTTATTTTTATTTTAAATTAATAATAAATTTTTAATTTTATCAATTTAATATGTTCATTCGATTCCATTTTGAAAACATTATGTACTTCACTTTTGATATGATGCTAAAGTGAAAAATTGCAACATCTGACTTTAGAGCCAGTAATGATCCTATCTCATTAAAAATTGTATTTTATATATATATATATATATATAATTCTTAGAAGAGAAGATTTCAAACCATGCTAAACTATATTAATATTATTAATATTAATAATTGCGTATTAATATATAAAGTTTACTTATTATACAGAATCATAGCTTCAATAACTAATTTTATGATTTAAATAAAAATACATATAATTATATGATTTAAACTAACAAATTAAATTTGAAGGATTAAAAAAATATATAATTCTTATACATTGAGGGATAACAATCTAAATTTACTCCTCTTAGCTTGACGTGCATTTGCACTGTGGCTGTCCCCTAACTCTTTCAATGGTTTAGATTTATGCAGTATTTGGGGGAGGAAAATAAAATAAAAAAAATGTAAAATAAAGAGAAAAAATAACGTTGCCCTATTTAAAAAATGAAGGAAAATAATGTTTATTTTCTTCCCTTTATTTTCTCTCCATTTGAAAAGAAAATATGAGAGATTGAGTGATTTTTATAAAATTATAATTCCATCCATAAATATAAAATAAATACCAAAGTGAAGTTATTTTATTTTTAAGATTTAAAATAAATATAAAGTGAATTTAAATTAAAAAATTAGTAAAATAATTTTAGCTAAAATTTTTAATTGAAATTAATTCTCTCTAAATCTTATGACTTTTATTTAATATCTTTTTAGTTTAACATTTATCAATAGATATTCAGTGATTAAATATTAAAATATTAAAAATAATATTTGATAAATTTTTAGCATTTAACATTTAATTTAAAAATTAATATTCAATATTTAAAAAATATAACTAGATGTATAAATCTATTTTTTTAACATTTGAAATATAAAAAAACTAATGTTAGATTTTTTTAGTATTAACATTATATTTTTTATTATATAAATTGTTATTTCATATAAAATCAATTAAAATATAAAATAATTATTTTTTATCATTATACAATATAATTATATATCCATTTATTTTCTCGAATAGAGGGTAAAATATAAATATAAAAAATAATATTTTATTTTTCTTTCATATTTTATTTTCAAATAAGAAAAAATAAAATTATTTTTTTTTCTCTCCCTTTTATCTAAACATGAGAAATGAAAATAAAAAAAATAAAATTTATTTTATCTTCTTATTTTCTTTCCTCTCTTCATTTGCATTACAATAATAAAATAAAATTGTTAAAAAAAAAAAAGAAGGCCAAATTGAATGATCAGCTGATTTGATACATTTTGACCATTTAATTTGATAATTAAATAAGAAAGACTTCAATGAATATTGACACAGCTGGTAGATGTGCCACCAAACATTTTGACTGAGCATGAGTTGCACGTCGCCCAGCAGTTTGAATTTCAATTAATCTAAAAGCACACGCAACCACACTTGTCTCCTATTTTCAACTTATATTTATAAATTAGTAGATGTGAATTCGCGTCGCATTCTTGGTCATAAAATTTGATTATCATTTTAATATACAATTTAATATTATATTAAAATTTTATATAATAATTTGTTATAAAAGATTTTTTTATTTTAAAAATATTTTTACAATAAAATTTATATTTTATAATTTTTAAATTAATGAAATAAAATAGTAATATAATTTTAATATATATATATATATATATATAGAGAGAGAGAGAGAGAGAGAGAGAGAGAGAGATACAGAATTATTTTTGCATATTTAATATAGATAAATATCTTACATATTAAATGAATAATGATGTATTGACGTATAATAAATTTATTATTTATGCCTTTTATTTTCTAAATATAAAGACACTCCCATATGTATTTTTCTAAGTTATTTGAGATACAGGACTTTCATTTAGACATATTATATGAAATTTAAGAGATATAATAAATATTCATAAATAAAAAGTTAATTCATTTGAAGTTTAAAATAAGTGCAAAACATAGCAAAATTAAATTGTAGTGATTGCAAAAAATTAGCAAACTTTCCTTTACAAAACCAAATCTTAAATTTATATGTTTCAATAATAAATATTTAATATTAATAAGTCTTTAATTTAATAGTTTCATTTCAAATATTATGAAAATTTAATATATATATATATATATATATATATACACATTTAAATATTCCATATGTAAAATATATAAATTATTTTATTCTTAAATACATTATATATAAGCCATAAATAGTTATTTGTCTTACATATCATTAAATTATATCAGTTATTTATGCTTAAATATATATATATATATATATATATATATATATATATATATATATATATATAGACTATAGATTATATTTTTTTTTTTTTGGGATCTAGATGATGTCAAATTTAATGTAAATTTGAATAAAGTACATGTGGGGATTGAATTTTTTAATCACATAAAAATTTGATGCACACCCCCTTACTTTTAAAAATTTTTTTGGGGCTTAAAACAAAAAGGACCAGATATTAGGAAAATAGATATTATTTTCGCTGTTTTTTAATTATTAAACTAGAATAGATCAAGAATTTGTATGAAATACTTTAACATCATGAGATCTCTAATGAACTATTCAAGAAAGCACTTTCCAAAACAGTAATTTCTTTTTTTTTTTTCCCTAAAGAAAATGGTATTCCACTATAGCCATGACAACATATCTGAATAATATGAAAATATTATATATATATATTACAGAATATCATGAGATTTTTTTTATATTTCTCTCTTGCCCTTCATTGAAAAATATAAAGAAAAAAGGGGTTGTGAAGCTCCTACATTACACATACACTAGAAAATGATAAATTGCACGTTGCACATTATAATTATAATAATAAATGTTAATTATATTTGATAACTAATTAATTAATTGAATAATTAAAAATTAATTATTATGAATTAAATAAAATTATCAAATTTATAATTATGTATAGAGTTAATTATAACAAAAAATTATTTTTTTATTCATAATTTTAATCTTATGTAGCTTACTTTCAAGAAAAAATTTACTAATTTAAACAAAGTAATTATTAATAATCAATCAAATAAATAATATTAAGTATTTTATAATAAAAAATAAAATTAATAAATAATTATAAATTATATATATATGTGAGGTAATTGTAATTAAATTACTGATTTATATTTTCAATCTTGTGTAACATGACTTTAAAAGAAAACTAGTCGTAATCCAACTCATTGTGCAAGACACTTCTACTAATAAATCTTAAATAAAATTAATATTTTTATTAAATAATTAATTAACTGATTGAATAATTAATTATTATTTTATAAAAAGTTATATCAAGTAAATAAAATAAAAAAATAAATTTCTTAAAATTTATAATTATGTATAGAGGTAATTGTAATAAAAGAATTATATATTAAATTATACCTTCAATTTTATATAATACAATTTTAAAAAAATTATTAAATTTGAATCAAATATATTCATAATAATTAATTAAATAAATAATATAAGTATTTCATAATCAAAATTAAAATGAATAAATAATATATATATATATATATATATATATATATATGTGTGTATGTGTGTGTGTGTGTGAGAGAGAGAGAGAGAGATAACTATAATAAAAAATTATCCATTGATTCATACCATTGATTTTGTGTAATATAATTTTAAAAGAAAATTTATTAAATTTGAATGAAGTAACTCTTGACAATTTATTACGCTATCCATAGCTCTTATATATTCAGCATTTTTAATAATAAATGAAATTAGTTTCAATTTTAGTTTATTGTTTAAATAAATTTCTATTTTTTAAGTTTTTCTAATTTTCTATTTAGAAATTGTTTAGAATTTTTACTTTTTAGATTTTTTAATTTCATATTCAAAAATTCATTTTATATGATTTTAGTTTATTTTTTAGAATTTTCAATTTCCTATTTATAATTTTTTTATATGGCAATGAATGTCTCTAATTTTTTATTTAAAATTTTTAATATGATAATTTTCTATTACATAACATAAAATAATGACATGTGTCAATGTTATGTATAATTGTTTGACAAATGATAAACAATTATTTAAAATTAATTATCTATTAATTCATACATTCAATCTTGTGCAATACAGTGTTAAGAAAAAATTTATTAAATTTGAATGATGTAATTCCTGATAATTTATTATACTGTCACTAATTTTTATATACTCAAAATTTTCAACAATGAAAGAAATTAGTTTTAAGTTTAGTTTCATATTTAAATAACTTTCTATTTTTTAGATTTTTCTAATTTTTTATTTAGAAATTGTTTAGAATTTTTATTTTTTTATATTTTCTAAATTCATGTTCAAAAATTTATTTTATATGATTTTAGATTCTTGTTTAGAATTTTTAATTTCCTATTTAGAAATTTTTTTATATGGCAATGAATGTTTCTAATTTTTTATTTAAAATTTTTAAAATGATAATTTTCTATTACATAACATAAAATAATGACATGTGTCAATGTTATATACAATTGTTTGATAAATAACAAGCAATTGTTTTAAACTAATTTTGAGACTAATGTTAATAATATATATAAATTTATTAAACTTGAATAAAATAATTTTTAACAATTTATTACATAGTTGTTTGCTCTTATATACTTAGAATTTTGAATAATCAATAAAATTAAATTTTAGTCTCCTATTTAAAATTTTTAGTTTTACTTTTTAAATTTTCTGTTTAAAACGTTGTTTATAATTTTTATTTTTTTAGATTTTTTAATTTTCTATTTAGAATTTTTTATATAATCTTGACTTTCTATTTATATTTTTTATTTTAAAGATTTATTTTTATTAAGTTTTTTAATTTTTAATTTAATTTTTTTATATAACAGTTTTTTATAATATAATACAAAATAATAATACACGATTGTATTATATACAATTATTTGATAAATAATATATAATATTTTAAAACTAACTCTGAAAATTACAACTAAAAATGTTAGATTTGGAAAGCAACGTTTTCCAACACAGATTTGGAATCCACAAAATTGAACATCATTCACACAATCTTTTTTTTTTTTGAAACTTCAGAAGAGATGAAACTTGGAACTCACTTCAATTATTTTTATGGGCAAAAAGATGATCTTTGTTTGAGACAAAGATTTTAAAAGTGAAACTTGCTAAACACTTCAATAATTTTTATGGGAAAAAAGAAGATGATTTAGCAACTTTTTATTTTGAAATCTTTGACAATGAAATTGATTATAAAGTCGTCCTCATCCAAGCTTTATGTGTGGCGCCTTATGTCTCAAGAATTTGTATGAAATACTTCAAAGCCTAGAAAATACGGAATCAAACCACAAGAGTTAATTAAAGAAAAAAAATATTTCATCGTATTTTAACAAAAAAATTAAGACTCATACTGGGAAGCATATAAATCTTCATTACAAAGAATTCAACCGCCTCACTTTTTCAGAGTTACATTCAGAAGTTTGGTATTATAACGACATTTAATCTATCTAGCCATGAGAATTCATTTTCACTGAATTTTCTTTTTATTTTATGAGTTTTTTTTGAATTATTTCCATTTTAATCATCTAATTATGCGTATAGTTATTTTATAGATACGTAAAAGAATGGGCAATTATAAGGATGCAAGTGAAGTAAAACAATTAAATGCTACAAATTTTTGTTAGCGTAATTAGATGCATCATCTTAGAGACAAAGTTTGCAATATTAGAGTTGATCCAATCAATACATTATTCAACACTTTTCCGTCATTTGCTTCTCTTCGTGCAATCGTGCAAATGATCCTTTGTCTTGATGGTAAAAGTAATGGATGGAGACTTTAGTGTCTCCGGTTCAATTCCTTCAAATAGAAAGTTATATCCTTTATAAATTTATAATCATATTAATAATAACCGTTACCCTATAAAAATGATCTAATCATACGACACGATAAAAAAAAAAAAATTACTTCTCTTAACGCAAAGTATTCAAGAAATGCAATCACCAGCCATCTCCGCATCCGCCGTTAGGTCAAAATCTAGTGATTGATCCGTTGTTGTACCAGTCATCAGTCCAGACGCTCCGGGTCAGACCCATCAACATTGTCTACCTCAAGGCGAGCATTATGTATTTGCTCAACATTGCCTCAGGGTATGCATTGTTCAATTAAACTCTAAAAGGCAAGAAACGGTGGTTCAATCTGCCATAGAAGCTGAGTATATAGCAGCAACTGTAACAAACAATTGGCCAAGCCATCAAAATAAGGAAAGTGTTGGAGGAGCTAACGCCGATGCAAGGAGAAGCGATTGATATCTTGTGATAATTAAATCTACAGTGGCGATGGCAAAGAACCTCCATGGCGGGACCAAACATATAAAAATTTAAGTATGCTTTTGCGAGGAACACGAGAGAAAAACAAAGTGAAACTGTTGCGTAGCTAGAGGCAGCAATTTTGAATTATAGACCAAATTGCATCGCGGAACGAAGGCTCATAAAGAAATTCAGATAATTTTTAAGTTTTAAGTTAAGTCAATTATAATTTTTTAAATAAAAAAATATTATATTTTTTGGATAAAATTTAAATATTTTAATAATTTAAATTGAATTATTCAGACCATCACAACTCAGATTGATCAAATAAGATTTATAAAAAATTTTCAAACTAAATAGAATTCAGAATCACTTTTTTTTTTTTTTAAAATCAATATGAAGTCAAATAAAAAACTGTTGACCTTTTTAATATCTAAAAATCAAGTAACAGATATCATGACCAAGCCTAGCCCAAATCCAGTTGCTGACTTAAGACGCAGGCCTACGGCTCCCAAGCCCAATTTTTTTTTATTTAACTTTACGTTTGATAATAAAGTTTAATGATTGAGTTTTTCATTTGACAATAATTTAAAGTTTAATGATTAACTGCGTTTGACGATAATTTAAAATAACAATTCATTTATAAATAGATTCATTTGGTGATAGATAATATTAGACTTTCTATTTGATTAAGAACAACACTATTATTTATACTATAAATCATCTATTAATTATTTTTTTTGTAATAACTTAAAGTTCAATTTATTATTTAACTTTTTATTTGGTTGAAAAAGTCTATATATTAAATAAAATATAATATTAAGTATATTATTTACCCTGTTTTCTTTTATGGTCTAGTGTATTATAGTCTTTTATAAAATCTCAATATTTATCGAATTAAAATTTTTACTTTTGATCCAAAAGATCTCTCTCAAGTGTGACAGAAAGGGGGTAAAATATTTTATATCGTGTTCATATAATATTTCTTTTTTTTTTTTGTAAATAATATATTTCTTAATAATATTTACTTCTTCATTATTTTTGTGCATGATAATATATAAAATTTTAAAATAGTACCAGAAAGTGTAACTAGGGGAAAATAATCAGGTGCTATACTTTCTTGTATTTTTGTAATTATTTTTATTTTTTCAAAATAATATTAAAGGCTAAAATAATTTATTTTTTAAATTAAAAGATCTTATAGAAAATATGAATCTAAATTTTAAAAATGCACGAGAAAAAAAATGGAAGAGTAATTCAATCCCAAAAAAATAAACTTAATAATTGTTATTAGTGCAAAACACTAAATGCTAGAAAAGTTATAATGAAAATTTAGTTAGTAAAAAATTTCAAAATTAAAATTACTAAAATTTTATTTACACTAAACCAGATATTCTCATTAAAAAAAATTAATTTCTAAACTTGAATACAAAAATTTAATTGTGGTTTTGAATTTCATAAGACAAAAAAATAATTTTTAAATAATTTTTTCAATACTTATTGATATTATTGAAGTGCTAATAATTACTGATGACTGTGACACTTATGTTCTAGCTAAAGAAATGTTGTTCACTGCATTTTGTATTTAAATGTATTAAGTTACTATATTTTGAAGTTGGTTGTAGACCTAAATTAATGAAACACTCACACAAATCGTTATTGTTTTGCTTAATCCAAGCGTCAATATCTCTAATCCCATAGTTAGTTGTTAATCTCATCTTAACACAAGCAGCCAACCAATTGTGGTTAATAGATAACATTATCTTCCAGAAGACTGATATATAACACCGCAACCCATAGATAAACGATAGAAACCAATACAAGTATAGTACAAATCACTTCATATTCCCGCCACTTTTCCATATATAAGTTATCTCATGTTCATTTTATTGTATATACATCCTCAAGATGACAAATCTTGGCATCCTTGTTTCTCTTTTTATCGTTTTTTCTAATGGGGCTTTACGTGATTGTTTGGTGCATGGACACAAACTTGATCATATGGTATGGCACTTTGTTGTTTTTCTTTTGGTGCATAAATTAGTTTCGTGTTGGTTAATATCTTAACCGTGCAAAATTTTCAATTGTTAGCAGCTCTACATTGTGTACATGGGACATGTCTCAGATTCTGATGACTCCGTGATTGATTCCAACCATGAATTTCTTTCCTCATACGTTGGAAGGTATTTCAAGCATTGGGTCATTTGTCTTTTTTTTTTAAAAAAATAAAATAAAATTGTGACAAATGCTTATACTAGTGAATTTCAGAGTATCCATCATGCTCGGAGTCGAGTTGTTCATCATTACCACAGAAGCTTTAAGGGCTTCTCAGCCATGCTTACAGATGCAGAAGCCAATACAATAAAAGGTTAAGTGGTCTCTCTCTCTCTCTCTCTCTATATATATATATATGTGTGTGTGTGTGTGTTTCAATTGAATAATATAACCCTGCATGCCGTTTTACAACGATTGAACTTTAATTTTACAGCATGGCCATAGATACTGTTAAGTGTCAAAATCCCACGTCGAGAATATTATAAAAGGGTATATTAGAAATTAAATTTGAAAGGTGAAGGTGAGATAAATTGAGTAGAGACTAAATCAATAGTTTAATGAATTTAGGTCAATCAACCTAAAAGGCTAAAACTAATGTACCCAAGTCTGATAGCCCTATATCATCAGCAAAACAATTGATTTTAAGGACTCAAACTCGTTTGAGTGTCAAATTGGTAATTATAGCTTTTCTTGAAGCTTAGCTTAAATTAACTGATAAAATTTTATGCTTAATCTGCTATACAAGAATTTTTCATGACACTTTTTTTTTTTTTAATTGCAGAACACGAGTCTGTTGTTTCGGTGTTTGAAAATCGAATGTATCAACTTTATTCGACAAGGTCCTGAGATTTTATTGTACAGGCACCAGTGAATGATATAGATTATACAGTAGATGATAGCCCTTATCGCGGTGATTACAACAAGTTTCGTAGTAACGTGCAGAAAGAGGTAGTTATTGGGCACTTAGACAGCGGTAAGTTAGCCATAAAATTTTGTGCTTGTTATTAGCCATATTATGTGTTTTATTTTGCTTTCTAATTGTTTCAGGAATTTGGCCCGAGTCGCCGAGTTTTGCTGGAGTGCTAGGAAACCCGCCAAAAAATTTTAATGGAACCTTGCATTCAAGGAGCGGAAGAAAGACCAATCTGCAATAGGTAAAAATAATAAGACCCTGAATTATATTGTGCTGGTATTAGATTCTTATGCCAATATAAGCACATCGCTTGATATGACCTTTGCAGCAAAATAGTTGGCGCTCGTTTCTTCTTTGATGGGAATAACCAAAAGGCAGGAAGTAATTTCCCTGGTACTTATTTCTCATCGAGAGATGATTTTGGGCATGGCACTCGTACAAATTCTACAGCAGCGGGTGGCGAAGTAACAATTAGATTGTTTAATGTTAGTAATCTCATCATGAAGGGTGGAACACGTGAAGCTCATGTAGCTGTATACAAAACTTGTTGGCACGATGTCGGTGCTGCTGCAGATGTTGCCAAGGCTTTTGATGATGCTATTGCAGACAATGTTGACCTTATCACCTTATCACTTGGTGGTTATGTTCAAGGATCATATTTTGAAGATTCTATTTCTATTGGATCATTCCATGCTTTCATGAAAGGAATTCTTGTTGTTGCTGCTGGTGGTAATGATGGAGATCAAGGATCTTTCACTGCATAATCTTGCTCCTTGGCTTCTAACTGTTGGACTACTTCTACGGATAGAGAGTTTGATAGTGGTATTGTTCTTGAGCAAGCTAATGGACTCATTTTAAATGTAAGTAACTTAATTATCATACTAACAGAATTTCTAATTTAGATAGCTTTTATTCTAATGAGTAGCTTTACAAGAATAGCAGGGTCTTGGTAAAGTGGTTGATGACATCGGAAGTTCCAAGGTTGTAATCCCTGGTGGAAGACAATCCCCTGCAACGTACATTATTATTATTATTATTATTTATTAACAGCTACATGGTATGCCAACACTGGGAACAGGATAGGTTCTGGTAGAAACATGGCAGGACCTTACGAATTTGGATCAGGGTTGTTAGTTCCAGATATTGCATTACATCCTGGATTGGTGTATGATCTTACCTTTTACAATGTTGTGGATTTCCTATGCACCCAAGCTATTGGAAAGAAGGAAGACCCATCTGGTGCCATTTCCAAGAGAGTCAACAAGAACATAAAATGTCCAAGCACACCACTTCCAGCATATAATCTCAATTATCCTTCCATTGCAGTTTAAGGACTGGGTTACGAGAATGTAACAGTTAAAAAGACTGTTACACTTGCGGTGAACGATGAAGGTCTTGTAATCTATCGACCAGAAGTCTATCTACCCAACAATGTGTTTGTTGCAATTGATCCACCCATACTTAATTTTACTGAGGGATCATTTACCAGAGACTACAACGTGACGTTTCGGAATATAAATTTATACCCAGGGATGACAGTATCTGGGAGGATAATTTGGACAGATGATTTCAGACATTTTGTTAAGGGTCCTGTAGTTCTCACTATAGCCTAGATTTACATTTAGATTTAGATGATATTAATATGTCCCTCAATTTGGCTATTAATTTTGTAGCTTCGAATAATAATGATAATAGACTCATTTGATTAGGATATAATTAAGCAAAACAAATTTTAAAAATATTTATGCATTTATTAATCCACTAATATTTAGAAATACAGATCAGTCATAACTTCATAACTAGTATCTAAAGGTACAAGTTATTGAATTTATTAGAGCATATTTGGCATTATTGTTATAAAAAGATACTATAATAATTGACTAAAATTATAATATTTTATTTATATTTTGAGATATTTTTACTATTACCAAAAATTATTTAATTACTTTTTAAGTTAGCTTAATAATTATTGGTAAAGTTTCACATTTCAACTTCCTAAGGAAAGAACTATAATTGCACTTTCACCCCTCGCAGACGAATGGCTTAGACATAAGGTTAAGGTGGTTGTGTTATCGTCCCAAGATTCAATAGACTCTTCTCATGAAGCTCAAACCAGCAATAATGAAGGCATTGGAATAATCAAGAGATTATAATTTAATCAAGAAAGATAGATAAAATTAGATGGTCTATCATTCTCAGTTTGAAAGCATCCCCAATTGCCTTGCCTGCAGTTCAGATCCTCAAGAAATGAAAATCTAAAACAACCGTCTACCATATTCTGGTACAGGACCACTGGCCTTCTTGTTGGACCATACCCCCTGAGCTTCAGCACTCAATCCTCTTCTCCAAATCAGTTGTTGCCCCTGAATTAGATCTCACCAGTTTACCACTGGTTTGATCCGACAGCATCACCGTGCCTGTATACTTGTTTAGTAACAGCCATTCTGTACATAAACGATTACTATACCCCACCCTCAGACATTTACTACACAAACGAATGGTTGCACAATTCCTTCCCAATGCTCATCCTTAGAATAATAGAATCAGCAAAAGTTCCCTTCAAAATCTATTTTGATTAATACACAAGCAGAACTCAGCTGTGATCCATCTCCCGTACATTGGTCGGTAAACAGAGGTCTTCCACACGCGCTTGCAATTTTGTTCAATCGAGCTTGAGAGTCAGTTTGCACTCTCTTTGTTCACATTCGTTGATTACATCGCCCATGGCAGCCACTATCGAAACCCTAGATGAAACCAAATTCTCCTCCTTCGGATCTCCAATTTCAGATTGCTCAATTTCTTCTTCGTTTTCCTATTTGAGATACAATGCGAAATCGAAGCTTAGGACTCAGTTGCTATTCAAAATTAGCAGACTCCTTAACCTGTTTCTTCCCCATTTGGAACTGGCATAAGTTAGCAAAGCAGCAACCTGCTATCTTGCGCCCCTTAAAAAAGGCCTGCAGAGCATGCTGATACAAGTAATGCCCTTGTTAAACCTCTTTTATTCTATCATTAAAACAGTCTGCTGTTGAACCTCCAAATTCACAAGCACTGGGCTAGTCCAACCTCTTTTCATAACCTGACCTCCTATGATCTTTTGGTATTCTGCAGGTTTTGTATGGTTAAAAAGACGGATATTCCATTACTCCAAGCAGACTATACATGATGGGGAAGCAGAAGATATGATACCCCCCATTATATTGACAATCATGATCACCATGACACTGAAAACACGTTAAAAGAAAAAAAAAAACACAGAATTACTGCAAATAAAACCCAGAAAAATATGACCTGATTAGGTGTATTGATGTGGAACTGTCATAACAGTGAAGAAGGAAAACACCAACATGTATTTGGGAGGAGGAAAATAAAAGAGAGAAGTAAATTAATAGAGGAAGGGAATTTTCTCCTATTTGGGAAATGAAAGAAACTACAGGGGGAAAAAAATAACTATTATTTAATCTCCTTTATTTTCCTTCCATTTAGAGAGAACATATGATGGTTAAAGAACAACTATAATGAATTCACATTTTTACCCTGAATACTTTTATTGAAAAAGGAAAAATAATTTTTTTTCTTTTTTTTAATATTACCCAAACATGAGAGAAAAAAAAAAGGAGTAAAAAACTCAGTCTCATTGCCAAAGGGAAAAGACATCACCCCCTATCGTAATTCTGTTTTCGTAAAGCACGTTCAACATAGAAGCAACTCACATTATAAAGGTGACTCAGTGCTACCAGCTTATAGCAAACATTCATTGATACAACAATAGAGCCATAGCTACTATTTGAAATAGGGCCCCTAAATCAGTCAACAAGAATGAAAGGCGCTATCAACTGAGATAAAATTCACCGCTCCCTACCCCCATAATAATCTTTCAAAGACTATAATACACTCAGTGATAAAGTAATCAGAGAAAAGTATCTTGCTAAGTAAGCAGAGTGATTAAAGAAACTGACTTACTGTACAGGTAACTGTACAAGAAATTCTCTGATATCTAATACCCAGCAACAGCAGAGGTATTCCAAACCTCCAAACCAACAATTTCATGCAGTCCTAAAACCTCAATATGTTGCTGGCTTAGAAGACAAATGGTATCCTCCACCATCTTTTGATGCTGCAGCTTGACAACAAGAATCTAACTACTCTTCATCATCCAACTCAACAAGTTGTGCCCGTCTTTCAGCTGCTTTCTTCCTGATAAAGAACCCCCACCTCATAGCTGCCTTGATCTTCAGCCACCCCACGACAGCTCTACCAG
>CATIWR010346518.1:0-11070 GCA_949677035.1 Omphalea diandra
TATATATATATATATATATATATAAAGTTTTTTAATTATTAGTTTTACAAATTAACTCACTCAATTATTATATATTATCAATAATTATATTATTTATTAATTATAAATTAGTAGTAAACATTAAAAAAATGTAATTTGATATTTAATGTGTAAGTCATTAGTTATAATTTATTAAATTATCACTTATTTATTTTAGTGCTTGAATGATAAAAGTAAAAAATATAAAATTTATCTTATTTTGATTTATAAATATTAAAACGTAAAGTTTAATTTTAATGAATTGAAATAATTGAATACTCGAACGGAATACTCCCGAAAGAATTGAAGAAGCGAACAGAATTGTCCCAAAGTTTTAAGGAACCAAATTCAACCAAACAAGATAGTATCGGTTTTTCATTTTTAAAATCCCCAAAATTTCTATTTGGTCCCAAAAATTTTTAAATTCCCAAATTGGACCAAAAAATACTCACTCCTAGCAACACATATGGAGAATATTCAAAAAATATTATCTTTTCGATGCCAAGTCAGTAAAAAGTCACCGAATTTCTAACACTAACCTCGGCCTAAACTAAAAATAACAGGTGATTTGATTTCACTAAGCCTTCCATGTCAACATCCATGTCATTAAGCTTATGTCATCAATGATGATGATTTGTCTCATAAAATGACAACACATATGAAGAATATTCAAAGAATATTCTCTTTTTGGTGCTAAGTCAATAAAGAGTCACCGAATTTTTAACAATGACCCTGGTTTAAATTGAAAATAATAGGTGGATTTTCAATTTGATACAAACTAAACAAAAGTTATCAATTGCATACAAGTGACACAAGTTAGTAAACATCCAAGTCATTAACTTGACTTTTTCATTTTACGTAGCTTTTTTTTTACATCAAAGTTGGAGTAAATTATATTAACTTTTTTTAGGCCTAAATTAAAAGCCAATAATAATAAAGAAAAAATGATAGATTAAAGTTTAATCTTTTATAGTCCAAAAATGCATAAAAATAAATAATAAAACAACAACTAGGTACAACTAGTCTAGAAATTAAATCATAAATAACAAATAACCTTGAAATTAACAACTAGATGTAACTTCATCTCAAGTTCAGCACTAGTTATAGATACACCTTCAACAAAATTTTTGAAATAAAATTAGAAGAAAAATTTCAAATGGAGGACAGAGCTAAGGATAGAAGTGAAGATGGACTTGACCAAAACAAATGAAGGAAAAGGTGATTGCAACAATTTCTTTCTAGCTAAATTTGATGCCTCAAATTGTATTATCTTGAGTGTCTTGAGTGATGCAATTCTAAATCTAATTCATTCCTACACATTACACAAAGTCACTCCTTAAATCCCAATTAGAGTTAAACAACTTTAACTCTAAAAATTTACATAAACTTCTTTTCATCAAGCATATTGGTGATAAGAAAATGATAATTAAAGAAGCAAGTATGATTCTTGAAATTGAAGACGCAAATACTAACCACTTGATGAGAAACACTTAAACAAAAGAACAAATATACAAGATATATTTTTAATGGTATCAAATCATCAATAAACTAGAAATCAAGGAAGCTGCAAAAGAAAGAGAGACTTAGTGCCTTAATGAGACAAAATTAATCACACTAGAAAGTAGACAATAAGAGATTAGACAAATAAATAATTGAATAAAAAAGTTCTAATGCCTCTTAGTTATCAACAATTAAACAAAATCAATTATTAATACACAAATAAACAAAGACAAATGCTCATCAAAATAAATAATCTATAAATGAAAATAGAAAGAATTAATATTCTATAATCTATACTTAATAAACACAAATAGAATTAGCAAACAAAGATAGTCACATATAGTTTCTAACAACGATAAAATAACCTCCTAATTAATCAAATTTAATAGGATCAAACAAATTAAACAAATAAATAAAATCTCAAATTTAGTGCACGAGAGTAATAAATAAACTTTAAGCAAAAAAATAACTTTCAAGTAAAAAATAACTTACTATTGGAACCTGTGAATCTTATAGTACAATTTGAAATTAATCTATGAACAAAACATTAAAGAGAAAGAGATCAACCACAAAAGACACAATTTTTACATGGTTCGACAATTTGCTTACGTTCACAGAAGGTTTCAATTTGTTCTTTATTGAAAGAGAATACTGATAGTTATAACTTGTTACAAGACAGAGTTTTAACCCTTTTATATTTATAATTATTTGCCCTCTAAAAATTACACAAATTCCATTCTATATAAATTTCTAATTCTTTAATAAAAATGTATTGCATCGTTGGGGCTCCACCCTTCACCCCTTTGTTGGAACTCTAAGTGTAAACTGTCTTTGATTATGACCTATCTTTTAACAATCTATACCTTGGTGAATAATCACCCCTTTAAAAGACCTATTTAACCTTGAAGACCAATACCTCCACCTCAAGCCCTAACATCTTCCCAACATTTTAGTTTATGACTTAGAGCAAGTTCAAACAATAGTTGAACTTCTCCAAAAGTAGCATCTTTGTCAACATATATGTTACATTATCCATAATAATGCACCTTTAATAACTAGATCTCACCCAAAGGAATCCATTCTTTCATTTTATGATATCTCACTTCAATATGCTTTGTTATAGCATGATACACCTAATTTTTAGACAACTTTATGACATTCTGAGTGTCGTAGTAAAAACTCACAACTGGCTGCTCATAACTTATCTTTGAGTTAAGCCCTTTCAACCATAACTGCATATGTTATTGTCATGTATTCTGCCTCTGCAGTGGATAGAGTAATTACACTTTACAAGGTAGACCTTTAACTAATTGGACCATTTGCAAGAGTAAAAACATAACATGTAGTAAACTTTCTATCATCCATTTCTTCAAAATAATTTAGATCCACATATCATCTAATAACAAATATTAAATTATTTAATATACCAATATAAATTCCATAATTACGCATACCTTCTAGGTATTAAAGAATCTACTTTATAGTATGCCAATGTTCCTTACTTAGATTAGCCATAAACTTGTTAACTATACTAACTACTTAGGTTAAGTCTGGTCTTATACAAACCATTGCATACATCAAACTCTCCACTACACTAGCATAAGGTACCGTTGACATGTACTACTCTTCATCCCCTGCTCTAGGACACTGGTAGCTTGACAACTTGAAATGATTAGTCAATGGAGTAGTGACTGGCTTTGCCTTATTAATGCCAAATCTCTCCAATACCCTTTCACTATACCTCTTCTATGAAAGCCATAACTTCTTATTCTTTTTATCCCTATTGATTTCCATTCCAAAAATTTTCTTAGCAGCTCATAAGTCCTTTATGTCAAATTCTTTGCTCAACAAATATTTAAGATTATATACATCTTTCATGTCTCTCATAGCAATTAACATATCATCAACATAAATCAATAAATAAATGAAAAAATCATCCTTCAAAGATTTAAAGTATAGACAACAATCATACTTATAAAGGCTAAAATCAATACTCAACATGTGTGAATCAAATTGCTTGTACCATTGTCTTAGGGACCACTTCAACCTATAAAGAGACTTCTTGATCTTGCAAACTAAGTGCTCCTTTCCCAAGTCCATTAATCCCTTCAGTTGTTTCATATAAATTTGCTTCTCTAATTTACCATGAAGGAAAGCTATCTTGACATCTAACTGCTTCAACTCTAAATTTAGTTAAGTTGTCAAGGCCAACAATACCATAATAATGGTATGTCTAACCAATAATGGGAATACTTCATTATAGTTACTCCCCTTCTTTTATGAGTACCTCTTTGCCACCAATTGTGCTATAAGTTTTATACTTTCGTTCTTTGAGGCTCCTTCTTTCTTCCTATAAATCCATTAGCACCCAATTGCCTTTTTATCCTTAGGAAGTTTAATTCTTCTTTAGTGACTCTATCTCTTCAACCATAACTTCTAGCCATTTCTCCTTTTTTGAAATGGATACAACTTCCTAAAAAGAATTAGGTTCTTTATCACTTGTTAACACTAAAGAAGTTGACTCTTCATTCATACAATACCTAGCTAGAGGTCTAATTATGAGTTTGGGTTTATATATGGCAATACTTTGCTCGTATTGATATTGTTATTCTTTTGTACTCTCTAAGTTATCATCATTGCTTTTTGACTTAATTGTTGGCCAAACTGAACTTAAAGGACTGTTTACTCTAAACTCCATATCTACTTTAGAGCTTGAATCTATAGTTTTTACTTGAGATGATTTATGTTTATTTACCATAGCCTACTTATCAAAAACTACCTGTTAATTATCATATTTTGCGTCATAAGATCCCAAAGTCTATATCCTTTACTCCTTTTCCAAACTGATAATGATGCATTTTCTTAACTTTGAATTTAGTTTTATTCTCCCATCACTAGGGAAGCTGGACACCCAAATACCTTGAGTATAAAGTAATCAACATCCTTACCTATCCAAACTTGCTATATGAACTTCTCTTTTAATTTCTTTGAAAGTGAATTATTAATTGTGAAATAAGCCATATTTTCTTCTTTTACCTAAAACTGCTTAGGTAATCTACTTGTAATCCCATTGCCTTGTCTCTCTTTAACAATATCCTATTCATTCTTTCTACAACTCCATTCTATTGATGTATCTTAAGACCTATGAAATGCCTTTTAATTCCCTCTTTTTTTGTAAAAATTCATGAACTTCTATTGTCAGACCTCAAGCACTTTACACTCTTCTTTGTTTGCTTATCAACACTGGTTTTCCACCCCTTGAACTTATAGAAAACCTCACTTTACTCCCTTATAAAATACACCTAAACTTTTTGGGAGAAGTCATTACAAAATACATAGCTCCACCTTTTGTTGCAGTCTGTGATAGACCCCAAACATCTGAGTGAACATACTTTAATACTTATTCGATTTTCATTAAGGAAGACTTAAACATAACTTGTTAGCCTTGGACACCAAGAAGGGGGCTTGAATTGGTGCTCAATTTGAAAATTAAAAAGAGGATTAATATGTTTAAGAAAATGAGTAGGAGAAGAAGAAAGTTGACACAAGTGTTTATAGTGGTTCAGGTGTTAACTAACCCTACATCCACTCCCCAATTCTCTAGAATTGGGTGTTTCATTTAATTGAATAGGTGTTTCCAAGCTCACACCAAACTTTTACAACTTGTGTTTTATAGGTTTACATAAAAAACCTCTTACAAGTGTTTTCAAGACTCACACTAAAACCTCTAACAAGTGTGTTCAAGGCTCACACTAAAACCTCTCACAAGTGTTTTCAAGGCTCATACTAAAAACTCTTACAATGGTGTTTATTGTTCACACCAAACAATCACTAAAGCATAAATAAGAAATGAAGGAATGAGTAGCAAATTAGTAAGAGTATGATTACAAATTAATGAATTCTCTTTCATTTACATCTATTTGGTGGAGTATTTATAGCTCATATCCACCAAAGAGACATTAGACTAAAACTATCAATAAATCTCTAAGATGTGCTAGGCATATTCAACATTAAATGCTTGTCAGGTTGAAGTAGTGGTCACTACTACCTTTTTGCGATCGTGAATTTTCAATTTCCATAGAGGAGCCAAAAATTTTGATGAAAAACCACGTTTGTGTCTAACGGCTAGTCCATGTGTCAACTTTCCATTGGTTATCTAGGAAAATATAGTCGTTGTGTTTTAACCACTCTCAAAAGTCGTGGTCGCGAGACAATAATGCCTTAGTCGCGATTGAGATCGTGAATTCCTCTGTTTGAAGAGGAAAGTTCAATTCATTGAGTCGCGGTCGCTACCAAATTTTTGCCCTCGCGATTTTTGATCTTCGAATGAACACTTGGCATGCTATGGTTATGGCTTTGGTTCCCTCATTTATCACTATGAAAGTCGCAGTCACGACTCAGGCTTGACACTCACTAGAAATTCCTCTGTGACTAAGGTTTGGCAATCTTTGCCTGGTTTGTGGTAGCGAAATAACCAGCGATTTTCTCAGTCTTAGCTTTATTCTTTCTTATGATTGATTTGTGATCGTGATTTACCATACACACACCGTGAATTAGAGCAAGCTTTACAAGTTTGAAGATTTTGAACTCCATCCAACTTTCAATAACTTATAATATGCAAAGCAACACTAAATGAAAGTATTAGAGTTGATCAATCTCTATTGTCATGATCAAAAGAGGTTCATGACTTAAGTTAAATCAACCTAGTCCAACAATCTCCCTCTTTTTGAATTTGACAACTTAGATTAATCCTAAGGGAAAATAAATGCATGAGTTTTGAAGCTATGAAGTTGAAATGATGAATGATTCAATGAATACTTAAAAATTTCTAGACAAAGATCAAAGTGAAATTTTCCAAGTGTGACATTCAACCACTAAAAGTGAAATTTCTAACAATGACTACAAAGCTCCCTCTCAACTTATGCTATTTACTTGCAAATTATTTTCTCTCCCATTTAGATTCTTTCATTATTTTCTCTCCCATTTAGATTCTTTCTCTCCCCCTTTGGCAAGATCAAAAAGAGGGTTCATAAAGGAAAAGAACAAATGCATAACAAATAGATAATTGTTCATAAGGAGCAAATTGATAAGAATTGCAATCATAAAGTAAATTGTATCAATCACATAAGACAAAGAATTTTAAAAATAAACATTTTTATTTATTTGTAAGCAAACTATTGGATCAACAATTTCACATAACTAAAACAAAGAGAAAATACAAAGAAGTCCTATTCTAAAAGATTGGAGAGTCATCATCATCTCCAAAAGTTTCTTCTCCTTCTTTATTATCTTCGCTTTCTACTTCATCTCCTTCCTCAACTTTTTCATTACCTTCTTCTTCTTGGGTATCTTCAAATTCAACAAAATTCAGAAGATGCCAAGGAGGAAAACCTAATTTTTCTTGCAAATCCACCATGTCACTATGAAGATGTGAGAGAAAAAAGAATCACATATTCATCATTTTCATCATCTTGTCCAATTTATGGTTGATGGTGGCAAGAGATAGTTTTTATTTAGGTTTTGGTTGATGAGGGGCAACTAGTAGGGCTCCATCTCAATGATGAGCCTTTTCCTTTTGGAGGCTTCGAAATTTTCCATTTTCTTAGCTCTAAAAGAACCCAAGGTATAAGCATATATGTCCGGGTGTATAGCTTTGGCGTTTATTAAATAGGTGAGGTCAAAAAAATTCATCAAGTGTCCCTACGAAGCAATAGATAGTTGTTATATGTGATGGAAAAAGGAATTGGTTTTTTGGTTTGGTGCTCATGTAGATCAATTGATCCACAAGATACCAACCGATTTGGATGTGTTTATTTTTGACAAGGCAGAATAGAAAGGCCAAATCCTTTTGAGACACTTTCTCGTTACCATCACCTCTAGTATTCATGAAAAAGGTGATGATACGATGGAGTATCCAAAAGGGTAGGTTTTTATGTATTTGGTTAGGGATGTTTTTGGGTCGTGTTTGGTCTCAATGAAAATTTTCAACCAAAATTTGAAATATATTGCGTCAAGAGCAGAGATAATGAAAGGGATATTTTCTCTAAGTTGAAGGTTGAAAAGGGTGGATAATTATTCAAAAGTAATAAAGTATGAATCCTCGAAAGCGTGGAATACTAACCTGTATTGCCTCACTCGTAATTATGCTTTGCGACTTATTTGAACCATACACATGAATTCCCTAACGACTTCTTCATAATAAGGTCATCCTGAAAGATAAACTCATTTTAGTCCAAGTTCGATAGGAATGCATGCATTTCTATGTTGATTCCAAGAGTCTCCAATAGAAATGTAAAAGGGATTTCATTGGGGAGGATAATTTTTGAAGAGTTTGATTTGAAGCTCTCCTTCTCCCCCTTTATGATGCCTTTCATTAGCTAAAGTGCTAGAGGTGTAGATGGTTGAGCCACAACCTTGCCCTTTTTTGCTCTAGAAATTTTCTTGGAGCCATGTGTGAAGGTAGAAAGAGTTTGAGAACTTAGAGAGTTTTGGAAAAAGAATTGATTTGAAGTAGGATGAAGTGATAAGAATCACTGTTTAGGGGGTTTATATAGCCATTGAAAAGGTGTGAAAACGGCTAGAATTGGAGTGATGAAGATTTGGAAACGATTGGCAGTCAAATCACTTAATTTTGTATCAGTTACTAGAATTCACAACAGCTAAATACATAGCTGTGATGGCTAATTCTGAAAAATGTGAGTAACGGACAAAAAATCCTTAGGAATCGGCACATCTAACAGTCATAATTTTGAAAATTTGACTGAATTCACGATAGAGAGTAAAACTCACTACCGCGAATTGATGTTTGTTAGCCGATTGAGATGAACCATTAATTCACGACTAGAAGTCAAGGATAACAACCGCAAATTACAAGGCAAGAAAGATAATGATTAAAAAGTAAGATTTGACAATTAAAGTGATGATCCACATTAATATATTTATGCTTAATTTATGCAATTTGATATAGAAAAACACAACTGCAATTAGAATTAAGACATTCAATAATTGATATCACATTCAACCAACACATATAGTAATCAAATAAAAGATCAAACTTTTCACTTTAGGGAGCTTCCATCAAGCATTCCCAGTTATCTCTTAATGAAGTTTAACCTTTCTTCATTTAGAGGTTTAGTAAAAATTCCCAGTTCTCTCTTAATGAAGTTGATTAGTTGTGTTTATAAATTTTAACACAACATCACTATTTTTGACATGATCTTTAAGAAAGTGATGTCTAATATCTATGTGTTTGCTCCTAGAGTGTTGGATGAGATTCTTCTAGAGATTGCTCTCACTAATGTTGTCACATTTGATAGGAATATGATCAACATCTTTGTCATAGTCCTTTAATTGTTGTTTCATCCAAAACACTTAGGTGCAACAACAACCCACCGCTACATATTCAGCTTTGGTAGTGGATAAGGCAACTGAAACTTGTTTCTTGCTAAACCAAGATACTAAACATTCTCCTAAAAATTGGCAAGTTAAAGAAGTGCTCTTTCTATCTAAAAAACTACCAGCGTAATCCACATCTGAGTAGCTTATGAGACTAAAAGATGACTCTCTAAGATACCATAGACCTAAGTGTTGGCCTTAGGCACCAAGAAGGTGGGGGTTGAATTGGTGTATAAGATTTAAAATTGGAAAGAGAGAAGAGAAATGAGTAGTAAAGAAACACACAATTTATAGTGGTTCGCGTATAAACAAACCTTCGTCCACTCCCTAATTCTTAGAAATTGGGTGTTCCACTATCTTTCAAAGGTGTTTTCAAACTAACACCAAACTTTTACACTTGTGTTTTGAAGGCTCACATGCCTAATTATCCAACCAAGGTCGAACCAACAATATCCAATAAGACCAGCTCCATAAAGTGTTTCAAATGCCAAGGGAGAGGACACATGACTCGTGAATGCCCAAACAAAAGAACCATGGTACTTAGAGATGGCGAAATTATAAGTGAGGATGAAGATGATATAGTAAAAACTGACCCTGAAATGCCTCCATTAGAAGATGCTAGTGATGTGGATAATTTTGATGACCCCGATGAGGTAACAAGTAAAGAACTTTTTGTAATTAGACGTTTTTTAAATGCCCATGTTAAAAATGATCAAGAGCAAAAGGAAAATATTTTTCATGCTAGGTGTAGGATTAATGACCACTTATGTCTTGTTATAATTGATGGGGGTAGTTGCAATAATGCAGCTAGCACTTATCTAGTGGAAAAAATGGGATTGCTAACCTTGAAACATCCTAGACCCTACCACTTGCAATGGTTAACTGAAAATGGGGAAATTAAGGTAACCAAGCAAGTTAGGATTGCATTTACAATTGGTAAATATAAAGATGAGGTTTTATGTGATGTTATACATATGCAAGCCAATCACATGCTTTTGGGGTGTCCATGACAGTTTGATAGGAAGGTGAAACATGATGGATTTACTAATGTATATGAATTTGATTTTGGGGGCAAACACATTATACTATCTTTTTTAACTCCTTCTCAAATCTATGAAGATCAAAAAGTCTTAAGAGAGAGAGAAAGCGTGCATAAACAAGAAAAAAAATTAGCACGACAAAAGGAGAATAGTGAGAAAATCAAAGAGGGGTGCGAAGTTAGAGTAGTAAAAGGAGAGCAAAAAGAGAATGCCCAAAAAAGAGGAGAGGGGCATGCAAAAGGATATGGTGTGAAAAAAAGCTTTTATGCAAAAGAGAGAGAAGTGAGAAAAGCCTATCTAGCCTAAACACCCATGTTTTTTATGTTGTACAAAGAAGCTTACTTTTTTGCTAACGACTTAACTGTTTCTTTGCCTAGTGTGTTTATTTCTCTTTTACAGGATTATGATGACTTATTTCCCGAAGAGATGCCTAAAGGATTGCCACCTTTGCGAGGGATAAAACATTAAATTGACTTCATTCCAGGCTCTCAAATTCCAAATAGGCCAGCCTATAGGAGCAATCCCGATGAGACGAAGGAACTTCAACAACAAATTGATGAGCTAATGGAGAAAGGTTTGATAAGGGAAAGTATGAGTCCTTGTGTTGTTCTTGTTTTACTTATACCAAAAAATGATGGAACTTGGAGGATGTGTATTGATTGTAGGGCTATAAATAAGATAATGATCAAATATAGACATCCTATTCCTAGGCTTGATGATATGCTTGATGAATTGCATGGAGCTAAAATGTTTTCCAAAATTGATCTTAAAAGTGGATAGCATCAAATTAGGATGAGGAAGGGAGATGAGTGGAAAACTGCTTTCAAAATAAAATATGGTTTATATGAATGGATGGTTATGCCTTTTGGTTTGACTAATGCACCTAGCACTTTCATGAGATTAATGAACCATGTTTTGCAAGCTTTTCTTGGTAAGTTTGTGGTTGTGTACTTTAATGACATTCTTGTATATTCTCAATCTTTGGAAGATCATGTTAAGCATGTAAAGTTAGTTTTTGATGTTTTGAGAGAGGAAAAGTTATTTGCTAACCTTAAGAAGTGTTCTTTTTGTACAAACAAAGTTGTGTTCTTAGATTTTATAATAAGTGAGTAAGGGA
>CATIWR010346546.1:0-14992 GCA_949677035.1 Omphalea diandra
AGAAAAATATAGTTGTTGTCTTTTACCTACTTTCAGAAGTCGCAATCGCGAGTTTTCTTGTACATGCCATGACAGAGGATGCAAATCCATCTGTCAAAGTGGTCAACTTTCTTCCACAGGGTTTGTGGTCGCTACCAACAAGAGGCCTCCGTGAAATTTGACTTCCAACAGTCTTCTGGGACATTTGTCAAGTTGTGGTTGTGGACTTGCTTCCCTCTTGAGTTACTTTGAAATTTGAGATTGCGACTAAGGCGTGACTTTCACCGCGAATTCGTCTGTCTCATTTTGGCTTCTTTTTTTCCAAAGGTTGCGGTCGAGAATGGCTCCATGATTTCGCCTGCTTGAATTTCAGCATGTCTTAATATGAGTCGCGGTCATGAATCCTAGATTGCGATCGCGATTTATATGTCACTTTGGAGTTTATCAACTCCTTTTATTTCCTCTTGAGAGATTGATTTATTTCTGCAAATCAACACTTCTTTGAAATATTAGTGATGATCAATCTACTTTTTCAAGATCAAAAAAGGTTCTAAACTTAGGATTAATCATCCTAGTCCAACAAAAGTATACTGGGCCATGTAAGTTTATTAAAGCTACTTACATTGGGATAAAGTTGAAGAATATTGAGAGCATGATTATGAACTCTGTTGAGGAAGTAGGTGGCAAGGAAATGCAAGGTCCTACAGTGGAGGCTGAGTCAATTATGAAAAAAAATGCAACACTTTTGGCATAATTTTTAAAGATTAAACTAGAGGATGATTAGATGAAATAAAGTTTTGAAAGAGTTGTCAAGGCTGTTACTGGTATAGATGATAGGAAAAAGGCAAATCATATGTAGAATGTTGTTCTTATGGTTCTAACTGATGGAGTGAAGGGTGAAGAAAATGAGAATGTTTAGGACTTTAGTTAACCAACCAGATGAAAAGGAGACTTTCTTTCTACTACTAATGCTCTTATTTCTAGTCTCTTTAAGGACAATGATGTATTTCTTTCTATATTTAAGGCAATGAATGATGAGTTTGCTTACTTGTGTGATGTGTTTCCTAATGGTGGTGTGCATGGCATGCATCATTTCATCAACATATTTAACATTAATTTTGTACATACTACTATATTTAACCATGGCACAAAGCAAAATCTAAAAATCTTACTCATTGTTAATGATGTCACACCAAATGAATGATGGAAGTTCAAACAACTGCTCAAGAAATATAAAAAGATTTTAGGCATATAAAGATATGTCAGGGGTTGATAGGCGAATTATAGAACATAGAATATCAACCTACCCACACATAAAACTAGTGAAACAAAATTGCGAAGGATGAGACTTGAATGGGTCTAATTGGTCAAAAAAGAAGTAGCAAAGCAATTGAATGCCAAATTTTAAAGGTGGTAGACTACCCTGAATGATTAGCCGATATAGTGTCGGTGCCAGAGAAGGATGGAAGAGTAAGGATGTGCATTGATTATAGAGATCTAAATAAAGCATGCCCAGAGGATGACTTCCTGTTGCCACAAATTTAGGTATTGGTTGATAGTACTGATACTTGTGTCATGTATTTCTTTATGGATGAATTGTCTGGGTATAACTTGATTCTCATAACTATCACATATAAGGTTAAGATAACTTTTGTCACATAATAGGGGATGCACTACAATTAGGTGATGTTACTTGGGTTAAAGAATGCAGGAGTAACATACTAATGAATAGTGATGACCTTATTGCATGACTTGATCCATGAAGAGGTGGAAGTACATGTGGATGATATGATGGTGAAGTTTGAGACCAAGGAAAGGCACTTCAAGGCTTTGAAAAAGTTTCTAAAAAGAGTTAATGAGTATAATTTGAGGTTAAATTCAAAGAAATGTGTGTTTGGGACCATTTCTAGTAAGTTATTAGGACATGTAGTAAGCGAGAAGGGAATCGAAGTCAATCCAGATAAGGCAAAGGCTATTTAGGAAATGCTTACCTCTAAGACAAAGAAGGAGATTTGAGGTTTCCTAGGACACTTATAGTACATTAACTAGTTTGTAGTGAGATTGACCCTTATCTGTGAACCCATTTTTAAGTTGCTAAGGAAACATCAACCGGTGGCATGGAATGAATGGTGTCAAAAGGCCTTTGAGAAAATAAAAAGTTTCCTGATAACCTACTAATATTGAAGCCATCAAGGCTTAAAAAACCTATAATTTTCTATATCACGATGGAAGATAGTTTTATAGGTGTGATGTTAGCTCAAAAAGATGAAGTAGGGAATGAACACACAATATATTATCTTAACAAGAAGTTGTTGCCCTATGATGAGAAGTATAATAAAATAGAAAAGACATGTCTATCGCTGGTCTATGCAATGTGAAAGCTAAGGCATTACTTTTAGTCATATGTTATAAAGGTGATTTCAAAACTAGACTCGGTTAGATAGTTACACGTGGTTCCCACCTTGATGGAGGCAAAGTGGTTGTCAGTGACTTTAGTGACTTAAAACCCTAAAAGATGCAGAACAACCATAGTTATGGTTGATACAATCTCCCTAACCTCTACACAAATGGTCATAATCTCTCCTTAGGAATCTTAACTTTTTGGTGAATAATGGAAGGTACACCACCAAATGGGTGATAACATGGTCTTTGCAATAAGAGTGAGAAGGTGATTGGGATGTCCAAGACTATAAATTTCACCATTACTTCCATTATGCCTATCTTGACTAAGGTCTTGAACACACTCGAAGTTAGCCTCCTACTATCATCATAGGCTCAAATGACATTGTCATAAGTTTCTAAATCTTTCTCAAACAAACCAAACTTATGCAACAACTTTAATGAATAAATGTTAACCCAAACCTCTTATTAACTATCACACATGGCATGTGTCTCCCTTTCACCTCAACTCGGATGAATGGAGCCAAGTTGTGATCCCTTCCTTTTAGTGGCAAATCCTAATATGAGAAAGTGATTTTACCCTTGCGAGTCACTAATGCAATAATATCCTTTAAAGTGACTTAACGAGAAATGATTAGGCTAGATAGAGCCTCAACCATAACCCTTTTATGTTTTTAAGGGGTGATGAAGAACTCTTATATACTGATCTGGGCCAACATCTTCTTTACCTGTCTCATGATAGGATTGTCATCCTCCATCTCCTTTACAATAAGTTCATCTATCATTTTATTAACCATTGGTTCTTTAAGAGCTTCTATGTTAAGGTAGTATTTCTAGCTGTAAGTCATATGGCTCACTTATTTAGCTTATTTCTCTTTATCGCTCTTTTTTTATAGTTAGGTCATTCTTCTCATTCGTATCTTTTTTGTCACCCATCTAACTTTCCCAAGGATTAATAGTGCAAATAACTAAAGCCTCCCTCTTGACTTCATTGATAGTAGCAATAACTTCTTTAGGAATCACAAAGTTTACCACAAACGTCTTTTAACTTAGGAGGAATGTTACGATAGTTTAAGAGAAGGTTCTCATGAATGCTAGGCCTTTAAAACATGGTGGAACAATTGTCTTATTGTCAATGAAATCTTGGATCTCATGCCTTAACCTGTAGCAATCATTAGCCTTATGACTTATTTCTTGATGAAAAGTACAATAGGCATTAGCATCATATGCCCTAGTAAGTAGGTTATGAGGTGGTCTCAATGCAAGAGGCTTTAACACCCCTTTGTTCTATAACCTCTCAAATGCCTTAGATAGAGGCATCTCTAAATTAGTGAACTATCTTAGTGCTCTTACTATATTTACATCGGTTATTTTGTTCTCCTTAGCTTGAGGCTAAGACAGGGCACTTGTTCTTTCCCTTTATTATATTCTCAGCTTGGATTCTTACTCTTCAGCTTGCAAGCCTGCTTCTCAAAGGTCTTCAAAGTTTTTAACCAACATTCCCCAGATTCTGGCACCAATACTAAGTAGAGACCCTTTAATAATCATCTTGACTTGCTCTATCCCTATTGGCTTTATAGTCACCTCTGAAGTCGTCTTCTTCTATCTTATGATGCATTTATTAAAACTCTTATTATTTTTTCTTTAAAGATTCCAAATCTTCCAATGTGACCTCTAAATTTGAATTATAAGTATAGTTCTTCTAAAAAGATTTTGTCAAGTTCTTCCAGTCTTCTCTGATAATTTTTAACTGGTTAAAGAACTAGGTTTTTACAAACCCTTCTAATGACAACTCAAAAAGCTCTAACATGGTATCCGTCAAAACCCCAGATGCCTTCATGACTAGCACATATGAATGGACATGGTTGTTAGCATTTTGAATCCTCATGAATTTGGGAAGCTCAGGCATATAAAAATTAGCTAGTTGCTTTTCATATTTGCAAGCCAATAATTCCTTAATATCTATTTCACTTTTTAAACATTTAGCACCCAAAGCCTTTTATATTTTTTCGAACTATTTGGGAAAGTCATCAAATCGAGTGCTCTCCTTCTCACTCTCCACAAGTTTTTCTGGAATGGTAGTTGTACTTCCCACTTCCTTGGCAAGCTTGCTTTCATGGTATTCTTTCATCCCAAATAGAACCTCATCAATCACCATAGGTTAGGGTGCTTTCATTAGTTCTTTCCCTTTGTCAATTCTATTAGCAGAGGTCTCCCCCTTTTTTAAAATTTTATTAACATGCTTGTTTACTTCCTTTATAATTCTTTCTTCCATCTTTCATTTGAAGTCGATCATAATTTTTTTAATGATCTCTTTGGTATGGTTGCCTCCATGATTGGATCAACTTTCTAACTCATACTCATAGTTTTACTCTTTTTAGCAAGTTGATTGCCCCTTCTCTTCCACGAGGGTTTGAATGTAGCTATGATGGTTGCAAGACAAGGGTTATAAGTATAATCCATGAACAGGTAATCAATGTATGTATGCATGTTATGCACAAATCATTTTGCACAAGATCCTTCCAACCTTGTTTCTCCCACACACGAGGCTTAGTGGATCTTTCCCAGGTGGGGTCTCATTCTTATACCATTATTGGGCAAAGAATGTACAAGATCACCTCAAACTGGGAAGAGTTAAAGCCTTGAAAGAAAATGTATACAAAGGTACTGAAAGGAATAACCCATTACATTAATTGAAGGAAGATGTAGAAGCAACAAAAGAGATCCCTTTAAGGAGAGATGATTGTACATAAAAAGTATTTACAAGGTAGGGAAGGGGGAGTATATAAGTATTTACATCTAGGGGACAATTACATTAAAAGGAGCAGGGTTACATTTGTGCTTACATTAAGCATACCTAACCACATGCTTTGAGGACTTTCACTTTTTTAAAAAAAAAAATGCAAACAAGTGAGGGTGCCCTATTCAAAGGTATTATTGGCCCTTACATATGCCTAATAGTTGAGAAATAGTTGATGGCTTCTATGAGATTGGGTGGCGATTGTTGTGATTCCCCATTTTATATACCCAAAAGCATTAGGCTAATGAGTTATGAATCCTTCTCATAATGTCCCAAGAATGAATGGAGCTTAAGTCTCAAGTTTAGAAAACCATTGATTTTTTCTAAGGGCAACTTTGTGCTTATAAAGAAATGTGAAGACTGCATGAATGTAACAGACTTAATCAATAATAAGCTTAAAATATTAAAAGTGAACTAGACATTGAATGTGAATTCAATTTCAAGACCCCAATAGAGTCACCACTATGAGCACCTCGGTTTTGCGATTTCAAGATTACGCTTGAATAAGCGAAATCTTGCTTACGACTCTATCCTTTTATTGTCCAATGAGGATCAATAAGATAAGGGTCTTTACATTGGTAATGACCCTGAGATATAACATATAAATGAACCAGCAGGAGGGGTTTATTTTAGGCCTTACACGATTTCAAAGCCCATAGTCTGAATAATGGCCATCGGGGGACCAAAATGGGACAATGCATTGATATTATCCCTAGGAAATGTGGAGTGAACCCCCAACTTTGGTTGGGACAAACATTTTGCGATGGCAAAATCTAAACCTAAGTTAAGTCAACTAGAAGGCCCATTTTGTCTTCACCTCATTAAAGATTAGGTTTGAAATTGGATACTGTTTGGGGAAGAGGTTAAGTACCCCCAAACTGCCCAGACATCATGATCTAGCATTTAAGCATATTTGGCTCACTTTTAATATTTTAACCAAATTATTGATTAATTTGATTAATTATCATCATGAATATCTATATATCTACTCAATTATAATCATCTCAAAGGGGGAAGGGGGTCATACATCATGGCATTTCGATTTTAACATGCATTGTCATCCATTTATTCAAGCATAATCATTCATAATCATGTAGGATGATAATCTAAACCAAACTCATGGTTTAACTCAAGCGAGAATACCTGCACTTAAAGAAAAAGAAAAAGTTAGTGGCTATATCCAAAAGGAAGGAAAATAAAGTCTATAGTAATTATCTTACAGCATCTCCAAAGTTGAGGTATCTAAGCATACATCTAAGTTCATAATATCACATCCCCACACCATATGGATAGCATTAAACATTAAAACATAAGTATATGCATCATGAAAAGGAAGAATCATGAACATTCAATGCAAAGTCTAATTGAGATTTTTAATGGACAAAAGCTAGATCATTATGAAAGAATCATAGGATTGTTGAATGCAAACATTAGTATATGCATCATGAAAAATAAGAATCATGAACATTCAATGCAAAGCCTAATGGAGGATTTTTAATGGATAAAAGCTAGATCATCATGAAATAATCTTAGGCTTGATGAATGCTCCACTTATGTACCTCACAAAGAGCTAGGCATCAATATGTATGGCTAACCATGGTAGGTGCAACTTAAAGAAAAAGAAGAAGTGCAAGGCCAATGCATTAACTATATAATCCAAACATAAACATAATCACAAAAGGGACTCTCAAAGTCATTAGAACCTTAAGTTCCTCACTTGGTCACTATCCTAAATGATCAAAACATAATCAAGACCATCATTAAACCAAAAGTAAAATGACATGAAGCATTACATAAAAATGGTTTGCAAAACCACTTTCAAAATCACATAAAGGTCCCATTTTGAGATGAATAGGAATCCTAGGATGTTATTCCTCATTCCATTATGTTATTAGAACATTGGAACACCCTAAAAAAGGTTTTGGAATATAAGAAGTCTAAAGGGATAATAAAATAAACTTTACAAAACTACATACTAGACAAATTGGGATATACAACTTAAAATCAAGATTGTATAACCCTTACCTTATAGATTTTGAAAACATAAGAGGAAAATAAAAGGAATAAGAGGATGAGGATAGGGGAGTCATATATGTCTTCTTGATATTTATTGCCCTCAAAGGCATGTTATGGCTTTAAATCCTCCAAAATGCTTAAAGAATGCACTATGATGAAGAGAAAAGGCTTTGTTCTACCTTAGAATGAGTTGTGATGAGTTAGGTTTTAAGGTTTATGTGCAAGGGATTTTTTAGAGTAAATTTTGGTAGAGTATTGTTAAGGTTGTCCAAGCCTCTCCCCTCTTCAAATGGGAGGGGTATTTATAAATGTTCGATGAGTGTACTAGAACTTTAAATGGTTATTGTCACACCATGGACACATTCAATCATAGAGAGGGAGATGAATCTCCTAGAATTAAGGTTTACATGTGGGTTATGCAGTAAAAAAAAGGGTTATACATCTATCTGTCAGGGTTGTGCAACCCTAAGGTTTAAGGGGGGACTAATTCTAAAAGATTCTAAGGGCTAGGGTTTAAGGGAGGGTTGTACAACTCTATATGTGGGCTGTATAACCATAACATTTAGGTTGTACAACCCTGCTTTGAAGGTTCTCACATTTTGAAGTTAAAAACTTCAAAAAGCTCATCATCCACATCATTAAATGCATCATACTCATCATAAGAGTATGAAGAAGTACTTACCTCATTGGAGGAGTCTTCTTGAGCCATGAAGTAAAAGTTTGCAACTTCATATTTTTCTTCTTCTTCATCACTTGAATCATTATCCTAAGTAGCCTTGAAACTCTTCTTATTTTTTTATGGTAATATAAAGATGACTTTCTTTGGATTCTTTTTTCTCTTCTCCTTTTCATCAACTTATTGGTCCTTCTTGATATCTTGGCAAGCTTTTTTTCTTCTTTGTCACTTTTATTTGAGTCACTTGAGCTTAAACCATTTTCATGAGGTTTAAGGCGAGAGCTTTCTTCTTTTCTTTGTCTATTTGTCCTTTTAGCTTCTTTATCTCTTTATTCTTCTTGAGAGCCATCTCATGAATAAAAAGCATGCCAATGAAAACATCAGTTGGCACTTTCCTAATCTCCATATTGGACTCTTGAATGTTACATACTCTGGCACCAAATTTATCTAATTTAAGAGATCTAAGGATTTTAGTATTTACGTCATAGTTGGTAAAAATTCTTCCAAACTTCTTTATGTTTGTCTTTATGAAAAACTTCTTTATGTTTGTGACAATAGAATGAAGTCTATTTCTCATATTAGTGAGTCTTTCATTGTCTTTCATAATGAAAAGCTCTCACTCTATCATATACATCTCTAACCTATTTAATTTCACAAGAGTTATGCCTTCATAATAGTTTTCTTGTACTTTCCATATGGCATGTATGATTTGGCAATGTTGGATTTTCCCAATTTCTTCTCTTAAAGAGATTAAGAGAATAGTCATTGCCCTCTTGTTCTTCCCATTTGCCTTCCTATGTGTTTCACTTCATTCTTCTCTTGTGATTGACACCTCTACTCCTTCAACATCTTTGTTGGAAGCTTCCACTCTTCAATTATATAATCCCATAAGTTGATGAGATTGCTATCATGATATATCTCCATTTTATGCTTCCAAATAGCATAATCATTGCCATCATAGTAAGGATTAAGGTGAGAGTGGATTCCTTCTTATGCCATTAATCTATTCTCACACAATTAAGGCTTCAATTAAGAATTGGCTTTGATGCCAATTGTTATCCCTTAAGCACTAAGAAGGGGGGTTGAATTGGTGGAAAGAAGGTTTGTTGAGAAGGAAATAAAAGAAGTAGAAGAAAAATAGAAGACATAAGATTTTATTGTGGTTCGGGTACTAACCAACCCTACATCCGCTCCTTAATTTATCGATTTGGTATTTCACTAAATTACTAGTGTTTTACAAGCTCACACTCATTTTAGTGTTTAGGCTCACAAAAAATCATATAATTATTTTTCCAAGGCTCACACTCAAACCTTACATAAGTGTTTTCACAAGGCTCACACTCAAACCTTACAAGTGTTTTCCCAAGGCTCACACCAAACATGTACAAGAGTTTTCTAAGGCTCACTCTCAAATCCAAATAAGAGTTTTCTATATAAAAGGCCCATTCTTAAACCTAAATCTAAGGTGTTTAAAGCTCATACCAAATTATGTACAAAGAAATAAAGAATTAAAGTTTTGAGGATTAACTTTACAAGAGTTTTACCATAAGTGAATACTATTCTCTTATATTCAAGTTTATTGGGTGGAGTATTTATAGGCTATAGCCACCAAAGAGATGTTACATATAAAACTATATATAAATCTCAAAGATGTGCTAGGTAGATCTTGCATTAAATGCTTATTAAATAGTGTTCGCGGTTGAGATTTCTCATACTGCACTGAATTTACTTGATTTACAGTACAAGATCCCATTTGTATCTAATGGCTAGTCCAAGTGGCACATAACCATTTGTTCTCCAAGAAAAATAGCCATTATGTCCCTCAAACTAGACGAAAATTTGTAATCACGATCTACTTTCTTTTGACATGATGGTCACCACGAACTCTTCTATTTGACATGGAGATATTACTTCACCAAATCGTAGTCTCGACCAACATTTTGCTTTCATGAATTTGAATCTTCCAACAGTTCTTTAGCACACTTGGCAAAGTCTTGTTAAGAACTTGATTCCCTCCAAACAAAAGCAAAAAGTCGCAGTCGCTATATCTTAATTCGTGATTACGAATTAGGATGCCACTTATAATCTTTAAAACTTAGACTTCCTTTCAACTTTTAATACAAACCTATCTAAAAATCTACAAAATCAACACTAGAAATTGACATTAGAACCTTTCAATCTATAGTATCAATATCAAAAGAGAGTCTTGACTTAGGTTTGATCAACCTATTCTAACAACCTGTATTATTTCATGAGAATATTTAATATTAATTATATGTATACTATTACTTTTAATTTTGGCACATAGAAAAATTCTAAAATTTTAGTAATCGCAAGCAACATCACATTAGAAAAAAGGAGGAGATTCGAGTAGCTATTAAGGAATACTAATGAATCTTTAGGTGGACCTATGAGGATATGTTGAGGGTTGATTGATAGATAGTAAGCACATAATTTCCTCATACTCGAACATGAAATCAGTAAAGTATAAGCTTAGGCAATTATAGTATGAATAGGCAAAGCTGGTAAAAGAAGAGGCAGCCAAGCAATTAAGAGCCAAATTTCTAATAGTAATGGACTACAAAATGGTTAGCTAATGTAGTATTGGTATCTAAGAAGGATAGACTGGTGAGGATGTGTGTTAATTACAAAACCATAATAAGGCTTACCTAAGATGACTTATTATTGCTTTATTTTGATGTTTTGGAGGATAATGCCACCATATGCATTATTTATTCATTCATGGATGTTTTTTTAAAGTATAACTAGATTCTTATGGCCATAATGGACAAGGTCAAGATAGCTTTCTTCACTAATTGGAAGACTTACTACTACTGAGTGATGTTGTTTGTGCAAAAGAATGTCGGGTGTTAGGCTTAATTTATTCATAGTATGTTAGTGAGTTTTGAGCTTGATTTGATGGAAATCTATGATGAATTTAAGTCATTTTGAGTTCATTTATGTTATTTCCCACATTTGAATGGTTGTTTGATGTTTAAGAACTTTTAAAGAAAAATTAGATCAAAATAAGCTAGGCAGACAACTATAAGTACCAACCAGAAATTTTTACTAAGCATGGGAAAAAGTTTACTTAACAACCGTGACATGTGTTGCCACCCGCGATACTAGTGATTCACGACCTACTTTTTAGCCTATGTTTTAGCTATTTTTGAAGAGATGGAAAATGGAACCACCTCAGATTTTTCTAAGGGAGAATGGAGAGACTTTTTAGCAAACAAAAGAGGCACTTTAGAGAGGAAAACAAGAAAAATGAGCATCCAATTCAAGATATTTTTCAAAAGTTCCAGAGATCACTATAGAAAAAAGAAAAAAAAAAGAGATCTTTGTCAATCATCAAGCTAGTTTTGAGAATTCCATTTATTTCTTCTTCTTATTTCTTATTTCTTTATTTAAGATGATGCCTAAACATTTAGATTTGATTTTCTTTATAGGTATGCTCAATTATATTTATGGTCTAGGGCTTTAATGTAGGCATCTAAGGGATTGAATATGATTTATGATTTTATGACAATGTTATATTTCTTTTTCTTTTGTAAGTGAGTGATTTTTACAATTAATACTTATAATTTCCTAGTCACCAATTACATGATTTGTGTTTCATTTATAGATAGAGAGATTTTAAATTAAAATAGATCTAAAATCAATCTCCTTAGGTCAATTGATGAATAGAGATACCCAATAATTAAGGATTGCAAAATCTAAATGAGTAATTCTATTTTTAGTTCATATTGAGAAATATATCTATAAAATAGGATTGCAAAGTTTGAGTGGCTACTTGAGAGAGAGGACTTAAACATTATTGAGCTAATCAATAGTTGTAATACATAATCCAACTTGTCATTAAAAGAGTGAAGCTTCATGAAATTTCATTATTGAAATCAATTGCCTTAGGTTGATTCATATAAGGTTTTCTTCCTAATTACATTTTCCCATTTGCTATAGTTTTATTTTGTCTTATTTATTTTTAATTTATTTATAGTTGTTAATGTGGATATCATTTAATTACTTTTTAGCTAAAAATGAAATCATAATATTTCAATACTTGTTCATGTTTTCTTTGTGGGAATGATATTTGCACTCTTTGTGTGCTATTATTACCTATATGACTCTTAAAGTTATAACCACTAACAAGTTAAGAACTTATCAAGGGGAAACTTTTGGTTTTGTGAGTCTCTATTTCGAGAATAAGCCGTTATTAAGGATAATGGTGCTTTAATAATAAGATCCTTGATTTAGTTCTTAATCTATTTTTTTTTCTTTCTTTCATTTGGTTTTAAGTACAATTATTCATCTTATATGTGAAGGACTCGAAGGCTAGACCTAGCAGAATAAAATCTTAAACCTTTTGATCTAAAAATTAAAAGAACTCTTAGAGTTGGTATATGAAGGCAAAGACTAGAAGAGCATATCATAAGGTAAATAGCTTTACTAACGGCAAATAATAATGAGAATGAGCAAGATATAAGGGACCATGCTTTACAATTGCTAGATAAATCTCAACCCAACATTAGAAGAGCAACTATAAAATGACAATAATTTTGGGATTAACCAACGATTATCCTGATGGTTCAAAATAATCAATTTGGAGGTTTATCACATGAGGATCCTCATATTCATAGAATCACATTTTTAGAGATATGTGATACATTCAAGTATAATGGAGTCTCTAAGAAAGCTATCAAGTTGAAGCTATTGTTTTTTTCACTGAGAGACAAGGCTAAGTCTTAGTACTATTCTTTTACTCCAGGCTGTATTACTATATCGGATCAGTTATCACAAGCTTTTTTAAACAAGTTTTATCCACCTATAAAAACAACTAAGTTAAGGAATGACATACTTTCTTTTATTCAGATAAAAGGAGAATCTCTTTATGAAACTTAGGATAGATATAAGGAATTGTTAAGAAAGTGTCCAAATTATGGATTATCAAAATGGCTACTTATCTTGTAGACTTTTTACATTATACTGACTTAATCATTGTGAAGTACATTTGATGCAACTGAAGGAATACTTATGGCAAAAATAAAAGATACAACATACCAATTGCTTCAAGATATGACAACTAACAATTATCAATGAGCATTTGAAAGATCAATGTAGAGGAAAAGTAGTTGGAGCTTTATAGGTTGATCCATTGACAACAGTGCATGCTCAAATCACTAATTTATCGAAGCAAATCAATTCAATGAATTCCAATGCCATAGCCTCTGTAACTTTACAGATGAGCACATATGATCTTTAAGAAGAGGTGATATGCGTGCCTCAATTTTCAAGGTTATGCTTGAATGAGTGGAATCATGCTTATGACTCCAAATTTTTATTGATCAAAGAGGGACCAAGAGCATGAAGGTCATGTATTGTTATAATCCCATGTGATGACACATGTTTATGATCATCAGGGGATCGTTTGGAAATGCCTCAAAGGGTAGAAGCCCTTTCTAATGTTTGGTTGGTCAAAGGGGACCAAGGTGGGACAATATTTTGGTTTTATCCCTACCAATAATGGAGTCACCACCTGACTTTGGTTAGGAAAAAATTTTGAGCAAGGACAATTTTAAGTATATCTAAGACGTTTAGAAGGCCTAATTCATCTTCACTCCATTAGAGATTTGATTCAAGAATTGGATGCAATATGGGGAAGAAGTTAGAATTTAGCCTTCAGGCATCTTTGATTCACAATTACAATTTTAGCATAATTACTAATTAATTTATTATTGGTCCTAAAACATTCATTAGTACATCTAATCAATCACATGTTTAAATCATTACAATCATTCACCATATGGAGAGAGGCACAAGTATGATTCTCAAATAGAGGTGGACATGTATAATCATCAAAATAAAATATGCAAATCAAAAGAAAAATGCACCTCAACCTATAAAAAAGAAAGTATACATGTTAGCACCATATGCAATCCAAAACTAAAGGGATTAAACTATTATAGGGACTAAAGGGTATCATCAATCATAATAGTACCTTATCCCTACATCTAACTTCAAGTCAACGAACCTAGCATGCTTTTACATCCAAGGTTCATAAGCCCATAATCTAATCATCAAACACATTAAGCATAACACATATAGCCATACATTAATAAAGCATAAACTACATGAGAATGATAAACAAAACATAAGCTTATTATGCAAGGATATAATATGAATACACTAGGAGGATAATGGACAAACCTTGGGCAAGGTTCAAGTCACCAACTTGAATTCCTAAAACCATTGTATCCTCATCCAAAATTAGTCCCAAAAAAGCTAGAACATCCCTTAAAAATACCACTAGCCATTCAAGGGGTCAAGATACTAATATGATGAAAAAAAGCTTTGATGTGGTCAATAACATATACAATTCATAAAACATAAGGGTAAGTAAAATGGGGGGAAGGGTCACTGAGTTATGTACTCCCTCCCGTACCATACTTAAAGCTGCCACATAAAAGAAAAAATAGAAGATGGGCAAGCTAGTGAGCTAGCCACTTCCTCTTTATGGTGTTAAAAACAAAAGTTTACCATGGTGATAAATTAATATTAATAATGCATTAATATAAGAATCATAGGGTCACTATGGTGATAAATCAACACAAATAGTGTATTAGAATAAGAATCATAAGATCTATAGGAATAAGATTCCCTCTCCTAATCATGTCCTTATAATATATTCATAAAAACACAAAAGAAGGAAACAAATGAGATAAGAAAAAAAATAATTCAAAGGCATTAAAACATGAAAAATGTAACATCCCTATCCCTATTCATTGACATTATCACATGAATATATATTCATTGCACAAATGATATGAAATCTCACATGAACATATGCACATGATAAATAATCATTTTGACATGTGAATTGTAAAAACACGACAATGACAATGGCACCGTTGCATTTGGGATACTTGAACATATATGCAGTGTTTACATAATTATGTGACAAATTATTTCATGTTGTGTGCTTATTATAGCATCATAAATAATAGTGTTTGAGGGCTCATCTAAAAGTATAAAGAGCATCTAGAAATTTAGAGATGGATGAAAGTGCTTGACGAGTGAAGAAGAGGGACTAAAAGCAAAACTTTTAACTTTCAACCAATAGG
>CATIWR010346569.1:0-37568 GCA_949677035.1 Omphalea diandra
TGAGTTTAAATAAAATAACTTAATATTTTTATATTTTATTATTTTTAATAATTTTGTTTTAAATAATAATTATTAATTATGTGGGAGTCAATAAGTATTTTAAGGATTATATCATGATAAAATTAAATAATTTAAAATCTAGACATATAGATTTAATATATAAATATTTTTTATATATTTATATATATATATATATATATATATATATATATATATATATATATATATATATATATATATATATATTATCATTTTTAAGAATATATAAGTTTTTATGTTAACAAAAATTAATTTTGAATGCTTAATTTGTGGTTTAATTTTGATATTAAATTTTATAAAAAAATGAAATTGATATATCCAAATTTGACATCAATATACATTATTTCATTTATTGTAACAAGTTATTTTCAAATAAAAAATTATTTATTGTGATAAAATAATTTTGTAATAATATTTTAATAATTAAACATATTGATAAAAGTGTTATTATGTCAAAATTATTTCTTTATTATATATAGTTTTACTTTTAATGCTAAAATTTTAATGAAAATATTTTTACACTAAATTTTGATACCTTTCTATTCTTGCATATTGTAACAAATTATTTTGTCACATTAAATAAGAATTTATTATGACAAAAGAATTTTGTATTAATTTATGGATTAATTAAATATAATGACAAAATTACTATTATGACAAAATTAGTTTCTCATTATTTATAATTTTATAGGTGCCGAAAAATTGGTGTCTCGAGTTTGTGATAAAATATTATGACAAAAAATTTTTTTGTTAGTATATTTCTTTTATGCTCATTTATTGCGATAAAAATATTTATCAAATTTTATTTTATCACAAATTAATCAATTTTTATAAAAATTATGATAAATTAAAATTTTATCATGATAAAATTACATATTGTAACAATATTAATTTTATCACAAAATTTTTTATCATAATAAGCAAAATTTTTTGTAGAAAAACTCGCAGCTCACTTTATAAGTGTTTTTTCTATGATAAAAAAAAAATAAAGATAACATCATTGTGGATTTATTAGGTAATAAGAGCTCGAAGGAAGAATATCGCTAAAACATAGAGAAATAAACCTCATATAAGAATAACAGTCAACACCTAATTTTTTTTAAAAATATGATAAAATATTTTATTTTGAACAAATATAAACAATAAAATGGAGATCTCTAATCATACCTCCAATATTCACATTGTTCCTTTAGAACTGAATTTGAAAGTTTAGTCTTAGGAAATGTGTTAGACAATGTAAGATGCTTGGATGTTAATTTACTTATTTTATCATCTTTTATTTTATTGATATATTACTGATAATTATTTAATTTTAATTGTTCATTTTATATTCACCATAAATATTATAATAAAACAATCATAAAATATTGAAAAATAAATAATTAATTAAATTATATACTAGAGAGGGAAAGCTATAAATACAAATAAAATAAAAAAGTTATTATTTTACAATTCAATGGAGAATGGAGTAGTAAAAAAAATTAAAATAAAGAGAAAAATATCCTAAACTAAACATAGTAGATATAACTATAATATAAAATAAAACCATTCATCCATAACAATTAAAATAAAATAATAATTCATAACAAATATAAAAAATAATGTAGATAACATTTAAAACAAAAAACGATCAAATTTATCACAAAAAAGCCTAAATAATATTTTATAATTAACATTTCTCACTTTTAAATAATATTATATGTCTACAATATTTTAATTTTACCAATTTCACAATATATTCAAATTAAACATACTAACTAATTAATTAAAACACATATTTAAATTTATTCACAATAAATATAATAAATATCACAAAATTTTTTCTCAAAAAATATAACAAAATTTAGATTGAAACATTTCAAAATTAATAGAAATAATTAAATTAATTAATAATAATGAAAATTGGAACTAAACAGTAATTTTTGAAGTCCAACAAATTAAACATTTCCTGCATTTATGTTTTGTGCCCTCTAAGAGAAATTATTTTGGGCAATACATCAATATTGATCTAAATATTTTTTTTCAAAAGCTAAAAGGAAATTCTTTGCATCCATAATCTTTAAAATGACTATATATAACAAAAAGAGCAAAATAACATCACAGTTTATAATTAGGGTTTCTATGTAAGGCTGATCAGTTGCATATCTATATTGAAGGCCTGCTCTAATTTTCCTATTGGGTAGGTTGTTATGATGTAAGAACAATTTCCTAAGAATGTTGGGCATGCATTTGTGGCCTTAATTATACATTAAAAGTAGGCATTGATGGAGTAAAATGTGTCAACTGAGTGTCAATGTCAATACTTATTGTTTGTGAAATTAGCTTGCACTCATTATAGAGTTTTGGGATCTCAGTGGTGTAAATGCATCCTGCTTATCCTCTTTTTTAAATTTCTTGTTTTATGTTGTTGTTCTTACAATGCAATAACATCAAATTTACCCCACTTGAGGCCTTCAGCTTGGGTTTTTTTTCCCCATATTTTGGATTTGTACTATATATGTTTATAACATGGACATTTGAAATTGTCTTTTACCGCTTCTTAAGTATAGAGTTATTTGTTATGGCCTTTTCAAACCATAAAATAGGTTGCATTTTGAAATAAATTACTTCCTTAGTCCATATCAAAATGATAATTCACATATAATGTAAAATTCATGGTACTAATATTCTAAATTACTTTCTTAGTAACTTTATCATAAAAGACTACTATCCCTATAAGCCCTTTAATCTTACATATTTTCATTGACTAAAGTAGTATATGAATTTTTTTCCTTTGCTTTGATATGTAGGAGTAGAGCAAGTAAAAGACTTTATATGCTAATATTGGATTTGATGTTATAAAAATACCCTTTAGGCTTAGATATTAAATTTAATATTATAAAAGACTATCTAACTCAAGATGTTAGAGTTGTAATAGTCTTCTTCTATGAGTCGGAAGGCACAACATTCTGAGTGTTTATCTTCTTTTAATGCCATTTTGCCTATAAACATAAATTACATATGTATATTATAATTCCTATCACTAGTTACATAATTATAAGTGGATGATCACTCACATTAAAATTAATATTAATACTAAGAATTAGTGTTAAAACATGGTTGTCCCTTTCTTGTTCTACTTATTCATTGATGACCTACAAACCATCATAAGTATGTCATGCAAAAGAAGATACATAAACTAATGTAATAGATGAAAACTATTTGGCACTCATATTGCTAGCTAGAGGTTTAGGTTCATTTATGCATGTCTTCTTACTATGTTGTAGTGTTTTACATTTTGAACATCTCATGGCGACCTTTTGCTTAGAAAGTTTTTCTAATTTTTTTTAGCTCAACATGATATTTCTTCCTTAATCTTTTTAGGTCTGCTTGGGGTTTTCTAAGGGTCTAAAAGATCAATTTTAAGCTTAATGGCCTTAAGCTACATACTTATTCATTAACAAACCATATTGCCTACTAAAAACTTTTAAGTTATACCTTTTTACTATATAACATGTGTTCCAAGATATTAGCATGACTATGATAACATTCACAAATTGCATATACACAAGGAATCTCATTAAGGTCCTATGATTTTCAAGTACAACTCATATATGTATATATATGTATGTATATATATGACTATTCTATAAATCTTTCTCTTAGGAAGCTATACACATGCATTTTTTTATCCATATCCTAACCCATCCACTATTCTAATAATCTTGGAATAGTTTAGCCTATAAATGTCATTCCATCTATAAATCTCATAACTTCCTCCAACATATTGGAGTCGTTCATCCCTTACAAACCTACCCTATCATGTCTTTTAAATCATGCCATATATTTTGTTAATTATATGCCTTAGGCCAATTCTTGTAATGGATATTTTCTTAATAATGTCATGGTTGCATTTTATTAAATATCTCGTTTAAATTTTGTTATGGCTAAATGATAAATTTCATGAAATATTAATTCTATTTAAGGTCATCAAGTATTTGATTTGATAATAAAACCCTTAGGTGTAAAGAATTCTATTCTAAATTATCTTTAGTCAGTCATTATTGTTGGGATAATAATAAATGAAAGCTAGTATGTGTTTTGATTGATGACTATGTTTTACTAGCCATGGATATGAAATATTAAGTCAAACACATAGATACATGTTTAGGAAACATTGTATTGGTAAGAGCGCCTTAGGTTTCATGGTTGCGCTCAAATGAGTGGAATCTTATTTGCACTTCATCTTATTGTCAATCAACGAGTGATCAAGAGGACAAGGATATTTACATTAGTAATGACCCCAAGATGTGGTATGCGCTTGCATCATTAGGGGATCTTATTAGGCCTTACATAATTTCAAAGCCCTTAGTCCAAAATGGCGGTCATTGGGAGACCAAAAGCAGGACTATATATTGGTATCATCCCTAGGGAATGTGGAGTCAACACTACCTAATTTTGGTCAGGATAAAAATCTAAAAAAGGTAAAATCTGAACCTAATCTAAGTCAATTAGAAGTCCCATTTCATCTTCACTCCATTAGAGATTGGGTTTAGAAATTGTATATGACTTAGGAAAGAGGTTAGGTACCCCAAACCATTACGATATCGAGATTCGGTCTTCGGGCATCTTTGGTTCACTTTTAATATCTTAATCGAGTTATTGATTAGTCTAATTAATGCCCTAAACATACATCTAAATATGATTCACTTAAACAAATCAAATCATTAACTCAAAGGGGGTAGGGGGCTATGCATCATGGCAAAAGGGGATAAGCATACATTGTCATCCATTCATCTATATTTAAACATCAAAGAGAGAGTGGGGGTTATGCATTTATGGAAAAGGGGATAAGCATGCATTATCATCCATTATTCATGACCACATAATATGACCATTGATACCCACTTGTGGTCTTACTCAAACACAACACCTACACCCACAAGAAAAATAAGTTAGTAAATGAAACAAGTATAAAATAAACCAAATAAACTAAAAGTATAAGGAATGAATATAATGCATATTACCATCTTTCCCATGCAAAAGGTGCTTAGATATGCATCTAAGTCCATAATATCACATCTTTACATAACTATCTAGTAAGCACACAACATTAGAGCATATGAACCATAAACATCAAAAGAAGTAAAACATGCAATACAAGGCATTTAGAGGATGTTTAATGGCCTAAGGCAAAAACTCATCGTAAGAAGTATCATAGGATTAATGAATCCTTACCTTGTTTAGCTCTAAAAGAGCATGACATCCACATATACCACTAACCATGAATTAGCCTACAACATAGAATGAGGGAGATTAAGGGATAAAACACTATTCACATATTCTAAACACAAACATAATTACAAAAGGAACTCTCAAGGTCATTGAACCTTAAGTTCCTCACTTGGTCACTATCCTAAATGATCAAAATAGAATTAAAACCACCATTAAATCATAAATAAGGGGACTTGAAGCATTATATAGAAAGAGGTTGCAAAACCATACCAAAGTCCCATTTTGAGATAAAAGGGGATCCTAGGATGTTACTTATCCCATTATGCTACAAGAACATTGGAACACCTTAAAAAGGGTTTTATAAAAAAGGAAATCCAAATAGAGAAGAAAATAAAACCTTGCAAAAATTGCCTAGTTAAGTTGGGTTGTACAACTCAATATTAATGTTGTACAACCCAGATAAAAGGGTTGTACAACCCCAATTTTTTGAGTTTTAAAAATAGAAAAGAAAAAAGAAAAAGAAGGAGAGTGAGGGGGGTTTCATGGAAGCCTTTGTATATTTATGTGCCCTCAGATGCTCACAAGTTCAATATTTTCCTTCAAAATGCCTAAGGAATGCATAAAGTTAAAGATATTAGGTCTAGTTCTACCTCGAAAAGAGGTGGAGTGAGTTAGGGTTTAGGGTTTATGTGTTTGAAAAGCAATTTTAGTATAGTAACCTTAGGGTTTCCAAGCTTCCTCTCCCTTTTCAAATGAGGGGTATTTATAGACAATAGATTGGTGTGCAAGGCCATAAATGGTCCTAATTACACCATGAAAATGTCTAATCATAGAGAGGGAGATGAATCACTTGAAATTCGAGTTTGAACATAGGCAATATAGCCATGCATGGTTTGAACATCTATCTGTCAGGGCTATAGCCTAAGGGTTTAAAGGGGGACCAGTTCCATAAGGTTCTCAAGGCTAGGGCTTTAAGGTGGGTTGCACAACCCTAGGCATGGTTGTACAACCTTGATTTATAGGTTGTACAACCCTGCTTGGTAGGTTGTACAACCCATCAACCTTTTGGACTTGGTCTTGAGTTTCTTCAAGGTATCCTGAGGCCTTTCATCTTTTTCTTTAGTAGTTCCCTTTACATTATGGGAACAAATTCAATAATTTTTATAATAGGCTTTGCATCCATAGGTCCAAATATGATGCTTACAATTGGACTGACCTCCTATGAGAACATTATATGGATAAAATATCATAAGTGATTCTCATACAATAGTATTAACTTAATCCTCTGACCTAAAAACACTATGGATTCCAATATGATGAACTTTAAGTTTTGATACGGTCCAACATTATCTTTAATAGGATGACTATGCAGACTAATATTGAAAATGAAGTAAATCATATAAAGGAATATGAATGATTGAGAAGGAATTTGTCCCCCATGTATTTATGAGAAACATATCTTCGGGCCTCTTGATAAGCTACACTGAAGAGATTGTATGACTATACAAAAATGAATTAATAAAGGTTATCAATGTCATTTTGCATCAGTCTACTTAAAGATCGAAAAATAATCGAACTATATGAGGATGACATGATTTATGCCTTACATTCAATTGAGATATAATGTGATAAAAAGATTATAATACAACTTGTAAAATAGGTTAGGTCAGATTATTGACCTTCACATAATTTGAGTGATCATAATATCTTGTTAAAGGTCACTTATGACTTGTGGGCCAAAAATAGATTTTGGTCCACTGCCAATGAACTTATAAGGTCACACACTTAGAACAAACCCAAAAATAAATGGTGTTTTATGCTCTTTCTAGACATATATTAAGCTAATTAAAGATATCATCTTAATATTTAGATATTCCTTTCATTTTAAAAGTTAAAACAAAATAGGATATTATCTTATTTGCATCTTTAAGATATAGAGTTGACATAAATATCTTAACTAAAAAGATATATATGTACATTTAGGGTTTTCTGATAGAGTGGAAGAACATTCATATTACTTTTTAGAAAACATTTTAGAGATAGAAAAAAAAGCCCTAGTGCTAGCCTACTATTTTTTTAGAGATAGTCTATTTGTATGGATACTTATAGAAGACGTTCACCTTTTGGTAGCATTAAAATCCAACTTCGAGCTCAAGGTAGGGTGTTATCAGTGTAAATCCCCTCTATGCCTTCTAAGAATCTCTCAACTGTTGTTCGAATTGATAGGTTTCACATTTTTTTTTATCGATTTAATCAAATCACATGGATCCTTGATAGGTTTTGTATGTAGAGAATTTTTATTTTTCCATAGTGCTCATTCTACAAAACCAAACATATTTACCACCTATCTTATAATAATTATATATTTCTCATATTAGGTAATTGAGTATTCGCAATCATAGAATCTCATTTTGCATCACAATGGATCACATTATAGGACTACTAAGATAAAAAAAAATAAAAGAAAATATTTATACTCTTATTAAATGTAATTGTATAAATTAAACAAATAATTTCAAATGATTCCTTTCATTACCTCAAATCAAATAAACAATAATCAACACATAAGTAGTAATAAACAATAATGAACACATAAGTGATAATATAATTTACCCAATACCAAACCTTATACATTAAAGAACAAAATCATACCTGGAATTTTGAAAATAACTAATAATGCAAGAACCACACTATGCCTTCATAACTCAATAGAGTTTCTCTTCAATCTTTTAAATTTTTCCTTTTAAAATCCTTAAATAACTTTGCTCTTAGTGAAGTTTCTCTCACTCAGTATGGATATTTTCAATGTGTTGAACATATTAAGCCTCCAAGTAGAGGGAAAATTGATGGGAGAAATTATTATTTGATTTTGTAGAACAAGCATTGCGGAAAAAAAAGAAAATTTAAATGTACAAAATCTACTAAGGATCTATGCGATTTAATTATATTGATAAAAAGGATGTGAAATCTTACCGATTCGAATAAGAGAGACAAGATTGTTGGAAAGGAGAAAGGGGGTTTACACTGATAATACCCTATCTCGAGCTTAGAGTCGGATTCAGATGTTTCCAAAGGATGAACATCCTTTGTAGGTGTCCGGACAAACAAGCTCTCTCTAAAGCGAGTAGTGTGTTAGTACTAGGGTTTTTATAACTTTCTTTTTATGTGTTTTCTAAACGTAATATAAAGGCACCATATCTATTCAGAAAACCCTAAAAAAGTGTGTGTGTGTGTGTGTATGTATATATATATCAACTATGTATCTTTGAAGATATAAATAAGATAATATACTATTTAATTTTAACTTTTAAAGCCAAACAAAAAACTAAAAAAAATAATATCTCTAATTATCTTAATCATAAATAGAGAGAGAGCAGTAAACAGGATTTTGCTTTTGGGCTTGTTTTAAGTGTTCAACTTTGTAGGTTTACATAATATCGATAGTGGTCCAAAATATATTTTTGTTCCATAAGTCATAAGTGCCTCTAGCAAGACTTTATGACTATCCAAATTATGTAAAGGTCATTAATTCAATCTAACCTATCTTACAAATAACATTATAATCCTTTTTTTATATTATATATCAATTAAACATAAGGCATGGATCATGTCATCCTCATATAGTTCAATTATTTCTTGATCTTCAAGTAGATTAATGTAAAATGATATTAATAACTTTTATCAATTCATTTATGCATAATCATGCAATCTTTTTTATCTACCTTATCAAGGGGCTCGCAAATATATTTCTCATAAATACATAAGGGACAAATTCTTTCTCAATCACTCATATTCTTCTATATGATTTACTTTATACCCATATGATTATTATGTTAAAGATAATGTTAGACCATACCAAACATGAAGTTTATCATATTAGAATATGTGGTGTTTTTCAGGTCAAAGGATTAAGTTAACACTATTGCGTGAGAATTATTTATGACTATTTATATTGTAGTATTCTCATAGTGCATTGATCCAATACAATATTTCTTAAACATGTATATATGTGTTTGACTAAATATCTCATATCCATGAGTAGTAAAACATAATCATCAAACAAAATACATACTAGTCTTCATTTATTATCATCCCAACAATAATGACCAACTAGAAACAATTTATAATAAAATTTTTTACACTTAAAGGTTTTACTATCAAGTCACATACTTAATGAACTTAAATAGAATTAACTATTCATGAAATTTATCTTAGCCATAAACAAAATATAATAGAGATATTTAATAAGATTGCAATCATGATATTAATAACAAAATATGCATAACAAAAATTGTCCTACAACACATAGCTAACAATTATTGTGATTCCCACTAACCACTAGAGAGAGAAAGTATTTACATTTTTTCAGACATTTACTCACTCTTCACTTATCTTATTTGTCACAACAACTAACCAAATTAGGGGCATAATGGACTTATTAAGTAAAGTGTAGTGGCTCAACTGGCGTTAAAAGTTAATTTGGTTTATGAGACCCTTTTGAAAAAATTCAAAAACTAAGACCCTTTATCCAATTGATGTGGGTTGGACTTTTAAAAAAGAAAAGTTTAGATTTGATGTTTTAAATTTATGAAAGTTGGTATAAGGTTGTATTTTAATTTTAAATAGGTTATCTAACAATAGGAATTTAATTTTTTAAACCAATTTTAATTTTAAATACAGTTTTCAAAGCTAATTCTTGCATCTAAATGCATCTTAAGGTCAATTTGGAGTTATTTCAAATGGCTTGTATTTTAAATGTATCTATACAATTTGAATATTTTATAGATACAACATATTTTGAATATTAAATAGGATTTGTTACATTTTTAACACAAAAATAATAATAACTTAAGAAGTTAAAATTAGAGTAGACTATTTCTTAACTTTTTTTAAGAGGATGTTGATATTATCTTAACTAAATATTTAATATTTAGTAAAATTATTATTTGTAGACTTGAAAGATTAAATTTTAACAATTGTTATCAATATCATAAAAATTCATACTTAAATATTACACCAAAATTATTCAAATATAATAATTATAGAATTTTAAGCAATATTTTCAAGGCTTAATGACCCAAAAAAAACTCAATCTTTATGCAAATTTTTAATTATATCCAAAATATTTAATTGAGTTAATTACACTCTAATTTGATAAATTAATTTCAATTGTATTTCAAGTTAAAATCAGAATTTAGTAAAGTGTATATTTAAATTCAAATGATTTTTATACATTTTCAATTAGTTCAATTAAACCCAAAATTAAGTTTAGAGTTTAGTTAATATGATATTTTATTTTTTTATATAATTTAATTATATTTTCTTAATTAAATTTATTATGTACTTTTATATGATGAATTTAAATTTTACATTTAAGTTTTATATTTAAATTTTAAAAATTTAAATTTATAATTTATGAAATCTCATAATCCCTCATTGTTTAAAAAAATTTCTTTTAATCTCCTTAAAAATTAATTTATATATTTAGATAATATATTATTTAAATTAAAAATTTCTAAGAAATACATAAAAATAAATTATATGAGCTTAATTAATATTATACTTTATTTTTTATTCAATTTAATCTCATTTTTTCTTGATTAAATTTATTATGTCCATTATATAATCAATTTTGATTTTATACTTAAATTTAAAAATTTAAAACTTATTATTCATAAAATCTCTCAATCTCTTAATTAAAAATAATTTTCTTAATTTCTCTTTAAAAAATATAAAACTGAATATTTTCAAAAAATTTACCCTTGAAATAAAAATTAAGGATTTATTAGTTTATTGTTTAAATATATAAAAATAAAATTTTGTAATTTAAAAAGATGAAATTAATTTAAAATATTTATTTATCAGTTAAAATAAAAATAAAATTTGACTATTTTTGTGAAAAGTTATTTAAATTGAGTAAAAAAATAAAAATATCATCTTTAGTGTATAAGGTTTGGTGTAAAAAATAAAAATATCATCTTATTAAGACTTAAACTTAATTTTGGATATGATTGAACCAATTGAAAAAAAATAAGACTCAATTGAATCTAAATATATACTTTACTAAATAATGATTTTGATTTAGGGTACAATTGAAACCTATTCATTAAATTATAGTATAATTGATTTAATAAAAATTTTAAATATAATTGAAAATCAACTAAAAAGTTTAGGTTTTTTGAATCATTAAGCCTATTTTCAAAATTATCTTAAACATTTTATAAGTAGAAAGAGGAAAAAAACAAAACATAATATTTTTAGAAAATGATATTATGATAGTAAAATGGTAATATTTTTGAAATACTTAAGAGTTAAAGATATATCAATTGCAAAGGATGTAAAAATGGTTGAAAACAAACATTAAATACAAGTAAATTCTTATAATTCATGTGCTTCTTATTATATTATATTTCATATATATTTTGAGAAAGGGTAAAATATTAAAACCTCTCTAATTTTTGTCATAATATAGTACTTGGTTTCTTAGTTTTTTAAAAAATATTATAAAATCTTTATATTGTAGTATTATATGACTAATAATTCTTTCATAAATTTTAAATGGCCTTTCCATTAGTCAAAGACTTAAAAATCAACATGTATTAAATTATTTTATGTATTATTAAATTTACCTATTTATTTTCAAAACTTTTTTTCTTTCTCCTTCTTCTTCTTCTCCTTTGATACTTAGCTTCTATTTATTTTTAAAACTTTTTTTTCTTTCTCCTTCTTCTTCTTCCCCTTTGATACTTAGCTTTTTGTTTAGCAGCTTAGAAAATATTAAATCAAAATATTAAAATTGAGTTTTTATCCTGTGCAACCAATCACATGCAAAGCTCATCCCTTTATCTCTCCTATCTAATATTTATTTCTTTTATCATTTGTTGTCTAGATTGAAATATTATAGAAAGAAAAAGTATTCAAACTTCAAAATATTAATGAATGTATTATTAAGTCTATGACTCCTCCAATCCATTTATTCATGCTCGTAGAGTTTCTTTTATGTTTGACAATTTCTCAACCACAACAAGATTGGGTTCAAAGAAATGAGCTCCTCATTCTGATTATACCTTTAAAGGAATGAGCTCCCGGTATTTTGATTATATCCTTACTTAGCAAGCTTTAGATCAGTCTAGTTTATGCACTCATCATGCCTTAGTTATGTATTTTATCCAAATTTTTTTTACTTTTGTAATTTTTATAATGATAGCGAAGATGGAAAAGGTGAAACAGAGCATAGAAATATAACATAAGTGCACTTATTATGGTTTATAGTGGGAAAGTGTTAAAGAAGCATACACCACCTAATGAGGTAGCATGTATAATGGTATTAGCCAGGTGTAAGGAGATTGCATGACCAAAGTAAGAAGGAAAGATGAACAAATAAATTTCTCTACTCTTTGCCTTAGTCACGATGGTGCAAATCTCATGAATTTTAAATACCCTGGTAAGATTTTATGTATTTTCTCAATTGTTTATATTTTTTATTTTGTACTCAAAAAATTATGAAATTTATTGTAATTTGGTCCAAATGTTGTTATATGAATGTTAAAGATGTTGTATGGAGCAAATTATTATTTTAATAGATGATTAATTTTATTGGAGGTGCAATTAGGCTTTTTGACCAAATTGAATAGATTAAAAAGGTCTATTATAATTAAAGGATTTAATTGCATTTGATGGAATTGTTAAGGACTATGGACATTTTTAAATGTTATTTGAGGACTTTTGAACCCTAAATGAATTATGGACCAAAATGATGCATAATGAATAGTTAATTAGAACTTCATACCTAGTTGTAAAAATTAGATAAACTAATCAAACTAGGCATGTTTAATGAAATTTGAAGAGATTAATAATAAAGATTGAAGGTTTATATAAGAACTATAAACTTGATTATGAATGGATGATTGAAGGTTTATATAAGAACTATAGACTTGATTATGAATGGATGATTGCTAGGTATTCAATTTGAATTTAATTGGAATTATACGCTTAATTGTAATGTTTAATTAATTGTTGAGGGCTTAATTGTCCTTATGGGCTTTTTGATTTAAAATAGCTTATTTTATTTAATAATTTATGCTTTATGGATGAGTTTAATACTGTAGACATGAAAATTTTAGACTATTAAAAAATAAATTTTTTAGTCTATTGAAATTTGGTTGGATTTAATTAAATTTATTTGAATCTTTATTAAATTATTATTATTAACTAATCAAATTATTGAGTCTTTTTTAATTTAATTAGATTCAAATAAAATTAATTATAACCAATTAAATTATTTAGAACTCGCAGATATGACTAATTAAAATAAGTCATATGGCCTAAATGATGAAACAAGAACTAATAGTCATAACCTAAGTGAACTAATCAAAATGTTTTCTTAATAAAAGAAATTGAGATAAAACCTACTTTATCTCTTACACTTATGGGGAACATCGTTCCAAGACTTTTATAAATAGAGGAGCTCCTACACTTATAGGGAACATCGTTCAAAGGCCTCACTTTGTAAACTTAGAACTTTTAAGTCTTTCCAAGCCCTTAAGTCTTCAAGTTCTATAAGGTGAGGATATATCTTCGATCTGAGATCAAGCCATAATGTCATCGAATCACATTTGATGCTCTTCTCCATAACAAAAAAAAAAAAAAAGGGTTTCATCCTTAATTCAAGATGAAGCCCATTGATCATATTTTTGTTCAAAGTTTCAAATTAAAGGATTTAATTTCTTTGTAAAAATTATTAAAGATTCTATAATTTTGATAATTTATACTTGCTTTTTTTATCTTATTATTTTTAAACATAGAATTATGTGTACAAAAACACTTTCCATATTTTAAGGATTTAATTTATCTTAATATGGATTTTATTTCTTTACTTAAGCTGTATGTAGAGAATTGAAGATCAAACTTAGAGGAAAAGCAAAAACAAACACAAAATATAGATTAGCATTATTAGGTGAGGAATTTTATTTTATTATATTTTTACTATCAATTGCATTCATGCATCACAAATTTATGTATATGCCAAAGTATACCAAATCTATTTTAAACATAATATGCATTAATGCGATTAGCATAGAAAATGATGTTGTTGTGTATTACATAAATGTTATATAATGTGAGAGTGTGCTTTAGGAATGATCTAAAATTCTAATAGTAATAAATGGCATAACAACATATCACTCCTTCAATAGTAATGCATCCAAAATCAAAAGATAGCATATAGGTTTATTATGTGGAATATCAATAGGAGGGGACAATCAAATGACAATTACACCATTCATTATCTATTTTTCTAATGGTGTATGGTGAAGACTAAGAAAATGGACACAACATGTGATGTGAACGAGCCCAATAGGCCCATTGGATTCATGGATGACATATAGTCAAAGCAAAGTCAAAGTTAGAGATTAGACTTTTCAGTAGATTTATTTAGTGGATCATTGTTAAGTCCAAAGCAAAGCCCATTTAGATATAATTTTAGTTATGAATACTTTCTATGGGCCCTTGCTAACAAGCCCAATAAGTTAGTAAAAGTTCAAATTTTCATGTTAGGACAAACCATGAGACAACATGTTGGATAAGGTTGTTGTGTCTTAACTACAAACATGTTTCACAACATGTTTCAACAACATGAGAACTTATGTCCTAAGACAAATCAAGATAAAAATGTGCATCAATCAAGATTTGACATTTGGCATCCAAGATTTTTTAAGATTCTTCCAAATTATCCTTCAAGATTCGATAATATCTTCTAAGGTTTTCAAGATTCTACAAGATCTTTCCAAGATTTTCAAGATTCTTCAAGGTTTTCAAGATTTGCAAGAACTCTTCAAGATTGCTTCCTATTGGCTAAATTTAGTGTCCTATCTTTTTAGGATTATCTTTTTTAGTCTTTCATTATTTTATGATTTTCTTTAGATATTACCTTGTGAAGGCAAAATACCTCCTAAGCCAATCACAAGACATTCTTTTCTTCTTTATTTCATTAAGAAACCTTTGTTTAACATGTTTTTTGATGGTTAAACTCTTTATGGCCGAATTTACACCTAGATTTTAGGGTTTTTATGGTATTAGCTAGGTTATTTTGTAAGGCTAAATATATCCCTCTATTCAACCATTATTAAAAAAGTTGAATGAATTATTCTTTTAGCTATAAGCTTTTGTGAGAGAGATTTCTCTTCTTGAATTCTTTAAAGGACTTAGTGAGATTATCGAGTGAGCTTAATAATTTCACAAATTCATTTAATCTGTCTTAAATTACTTAGTTGATTTAGGGTCGAGATTAACAAAACTTTGAATCCTTATAATTTAGGTTGCTAGAAACAGGTTTTCTAAAGGTCTAGTTGGGATTTGAAAATTAAATCTTATTACTTGATTATTGAATAGATTTGAGACTTGTGCTAAGCATACAGGTAAGGAATCAATCCAACCTTGTTTGTATCATTTACCATGGCTATTAGCACAAATGCTAGAATTTCTGTAAGAGAAGAAAAGTTAAGTTATGATGGCTTATTACATCATAAGAATAGCCAAATACCTAAGCTATTCTTATAACATCTCTATCTTCATTTATTAGCAATCTCACATAAACATATGCATTGCATAAATGATCACTTTGATATTTGTATTTGATAAGCATGATGATAACATTTACACAATTACATTTGAGGTAATTGAATATGGACATAATATTTGCATGGTTGCATAGCAAATTGTCATATGTTTATGCATATAATTATATCATACATGTGGGTGTCTTAGAACTTATTTAAATGTATAAGAAGCATATGAAAATGTATATAAGGATATAGATGGTGAATGAGAAAAGAAAAGGAATTAAAAAAGAACAATTAAGCTTTCAATCAATAAGAGGAAGACAACAAAATTGTCTTATTAAACTAGGAATGAAAATTCGAATTTCATCATGGGCAGAAAATAGAGGATAAAGAGACGAATATAACAAAAGAAGGGCAAGAAAAGAAAGAAAAAAGAGGGAGACCAAAAAGGAAGAAGAAAAAGAAGAAGAAAGAATCTAATTAGGAAGAATCCTAAGGTTTTCTAATTTTGGCAAAAAAGGGTAAGTGATTTCATCTTGTTCTCAAATAAAATTCCTCTTTGATGGCATATGACATTTTAAACATGTATAATTGCTAAGAACTATGAAGTAATTCATAACTAGAATCCATGTATGAAAAGTTGTTAAAAGTAAAAGAGATACAAAAGCTGAATTCTATTAGTTTTCTTTTTAGGATAAAATTTTTTATCCAAAATTTTTTGGCTCTAGAAAGGGAATTAGGTGAAGTGTAAAATGTTGTAGAGTAATCTCTCATATACATTCTTGTAAAATAGTTTTTTTGAATATATTATATGTGAGGAGATATTGTTTATTAATTATGACCAATTCTGAATCTACTAAAGCTTGCTCAGTCAAAATTTGTTTATTTATTTTGATGACTTATATGTTGAATTAGACAAAATGTAGAACATAAAAAATGTTTCTTTATGTGTTATATAGTTGATGGTGAATTAGTTTTGTAATTGGATATTTATATCTTAAGATATAACAAAGAAAATGGGACATGATCATATTATGCTTGCATAAAAAAAAGGAAGATTTAAGAATTCACCATATTTGTTATAGAACACATATTGACCTAAATTTTAACTATGTTGCAACCTCCTATATGTAATTTCACTAAAAAAAAGAATCAAATCATTTAGGTTAATGTAACTGAAGTTATTATAATGAGAGTGTAGCAAGGTCAAGTTGTCATGTAAGAATAAATAAGCATAATACTAGACTCGCTTGCATGAAATATGACCATAGTTTCATATCAAGTATGTAAATTCAATATTTTCATATTTGTAATTTATGTATTAAATGTTAAGACCTCTACATATTGAGAAAGCTTAAGAGAGATGTTTAAACCTACTATAAATGTTGGTTGCATCAAAGGTGAGTATGAGTTATAATTGGATTCTATGTATATGTGTGATTTAATTGTGTTATATTCATATGAATACAAGTTAAATAAGAATTATATGATCTCAATAATTAGGTGCTACATAATTATGTATGGACACTTGCATATAAAATTAAAATGACGTTGTGACTGACTTATCAAACACTTGCAAAACACTTAAAAAATGAACTGATATGTCATATCATTACAAATGTTATGGATTAAAGGAGATAATAAATGAATCACATGTTATATATTGGCCAACAAAACCAAATGTCACTTAATTCACATGAATTTACCAGAGCATTGTTTGCCTTGCACAATCATATAACTCAATCATTGTACTTGTATTATATCTTAATAATAATTGACTATTTGATTATACCATTAGAATCTGATTATTGTTTTAATTTATTGAGTCATAATTCACCAAATTAGTGAAGCATAAAGTGTGAGTATTTTGAAGCATAAAATTGTATACTTAGATACATGGAACACATGTTATCAACTGAATTCTCACACTCTCTCCTTATGACTTGTACATATACAGGAATTAGTTTGTGAGGACCTGCATTAAATGGGTTGCATTTAAGATACACACACACACACACACACACATTAAAGAAGGCATTAATATGCCTTTTTTGGTTATGTATGAATGATATGTTCACCTTTATATGTATAAATATTTGGACACAAACACAATGCTTAATAAATAAAAATGAGTGTTACAATTCTAAAAAACGAAGAGGAAAGGAAAACACTTAAACTAACCCCATGGAATATTAATAGATCCAAATGATAACATAATTTAGAAAAATACTTTTAGGAATAGGTATCTTGAAAAGAACAGTTGTTAGAATAATTGTTCTTCAAGAAGAAGGTAGAAGAGTTGCTAGAGATGATGATAATGATGATTTAAATGTTGACATTGTAACAGTTATAAGAGTGGAAGTTAAAGTAGCTTCAAAAATTAAAGAAAAAAGGATGACTAAAATACCTTCTACGTCTACCCCTCATACTTAAGAAACAACTCCATCAAACTTTAAATCTCAAGTCTTTAAATGAATGTCTCAACTAAATAGATAAATGATTATGTTGGATACTACAATAATTGACCTTTACAAGAAGTAAGATAAGTTCAATCTCATAACAGTTGAAATCTCAAATCCTTGGATTGGATTAGTAAGAACATGGGATTTGGACAAGACACTCTTATGAAGGATAAGTTTCTTCTCAAAGATAAGAGCATAATAAAGAAGATAAATCAGTAAATCAAGGAAGCAAAGCAAAAAACCTAAGCTTCTAAATCCAGTTGACCTTAACTTTAACCTCACCCCTGTCCTAAAAACTTGATACTCCCTTCTTTATTTCTTTGTATTTTTTTTAAAAGTTTCTATATGATTGGATTGCATTTTCTAATGTAACCATTTTCCTTGATGTATTATATATACGCCTCTTATGTTATATGCAATTGCTAAGTGACATGCATTTTGTCTCTCTCTAATAAGTCATTTTTTTAGATTAATACACATACACACACATATTGATATATGCAAATTATACAAAGTTTAATATCTCTAAATGATGAATTAGTTGAAAGGGACAATAATTTGCTTAAACATATCTATAAAGATCACTAAATCAAACTTGCCAAACACATTGCATCTTACGTATGACTTTATATTATTTGTCATTATAAAAATGAAGGAGAATGTTAAATCTCTATGGTTTCAATTATTATTTTGATGAACATAAACAAGGGTTAAAGTGTTTAACTCTTGTGCAAGTTTCTTTAAGTGTATCTTATATGTCCCTTAATTCAAACTCAAGATGATCAAATTGAAGAAAGCTAATAGAATCTTGACATTTAAAGGAAGTTTAAACCAAAAAGCTTAAGACTTGACAAAATATAAAGCAAGGTTTATCAATGAACATGATCAATTAGTTAACGATCATTGAAGTTGATAAAAACCATTAAGAAATCGACAATGACTTTTGGAAAAGCCTTATAAAATTAGCTAATTTTTTGGATAAATTTTAGCATATCCAATGAGTGTGGATGAGATTCAAAAAACACAGATAAGATCTAATGATTGTAAACAAATGAATAATGCCTATTGAGCTAACATGAAGCAGCATTGAGTGTGAAATTACTTGAATGATTGTTGACAAAATTGCGAGCATGGAACATTAACTAACGAGAATTGTAAAAACCTTATAAATAGTGTTGTAAAGGATATGTAAGAGAATAAGCCTCAACGAGCATAGGAGATGTCTTAATGACTATTGAATTACATAATGAGCATGGGACTTTTGCCAATGACGATGAAAAAACACCTTGTAAATAAGGCAATAGAGTCTGTGTGGAATTAAAATTGCTCAACTATTAAATACAAACAACCATTGTTGTGAGAAGACTTAACAATCATGGCAAATCTTAATGATTATTGTCTATATTAGCCAAGTCAAAGCCAATGACCATTGAATCAAAAGTTGAGATAATTAAGCACTCAATGAGGATGGAGATTTTAAACAATGGCTATGGATGGAAAAATAATGGCTATTTTGATAGTTTTGATAATTTTTCAATTGTATAAGTATTGTCTAACTATTTTCTATATATATATATATATATAGAAAAGATATATAAATTGTATGATCTAAAGAGAAATAATCTAAAAATAAAGAGCTGGTTAAAGACTATCTTTTTATAGCTTTTATGAGTTAACTTTTGAAAGAAAAGAAGAAGCTACTTAAAGGTAGTTTAGTAACTCAACTCCAGATCCACTTTAAGCTGCAACTTCGTGACATATTGTTCTCTTTTTTTTTTTTCTAAAAAAAAAGTGCTTTGAGTTTTGAGAGTGTTTTCTTTAAGCAATGCATATAATCTTTATGTGAGGGTCATCACTTTAGTTGGAAAACCTAAACGTTTACTTTTGTGAAAGGTTTAAGGTTGAACCTATAATCTAACTTGTTTAGACTTTTGGTAGTGCCTGAAAATTATCTATTGAAGGCCTTTGGTAATTTTTGGTAAATTCACCTAGTGGGCTATTAATGGTGCCTGTGCAATTCACCAAGTGTATAGACAAGAGTTATACTTGAAAAATTCACTCATTTGTAAAGGATTGAATAGCACATATTAGTTATTTGTGAAACTCTTTAGTGCATTTTAGAACAGAGGAAGTAGGTCAAGTTTTAAGTTAAATCTCCATAAAGTCTTGTATCTTTGTTATCTATCTCTTTAAATTTTTTTATATTTTCAATTAGTTGTTATTGTCTTGTTCATCTCCCTCCCTTCCTTTTAAGATATCTTGGAACAATAATAATATTTATTCTAGTATACTAAAAACTAAATATAATTTTTTCATTTATCAAATAATTAATATTCAACAATAATTCTGAATAATTAATTAAAATAACATAGACTATAAACTTCAATATAATCAATAATTTTAAATTTGATTATGATTTTGGTGTTATATATTGGTCATACTGAGGTTTATAGATTTGTATTGTTTGAATTAATTATCGAGAGTAATTGAATTTTAAGTATTTAACAAATAAAAATAATAAAAAATATTATTGGCTTTTAGTAAGTTAAAAGAAATATTATGTTATTAGGATTGAGGAAAAGAGAAAAAATTTTTATAGATTGAAAATTTTTTATTGATTTTAATTTTTTAAGTATCTTGGGAACGAAAAATTAATATTTGTGATTTTAAAAAATATAAAACTTAATTTTTATGCTGTTTGGCAAAAAAAAAAGTCTAAATAACCTAAAAAATAAAATTATTCTTATAATTCGATTAAAATATCATTTTGAATATTATTAAATCAATTAAAAAATTGAAAAATGTAAAATTTGATAAGAGGATATAATTGAAAGTAATTTTAAAATTAAGTTATTTTTATTGATGCAAAATGAATTTTAAAAAAGAATTTAAAAAATACTAGTTATGAGATGTTTTAATAATTTGGTCCAAAATCATTACTAAATATATATTTTTGAAATTTACAAAAACCTGAAAAGGAATAGTTTTTATTTGTTTCTAAAACTAAAATTTCAATACATAATTGATATCAAATAAATTTCTACATTTGACATTATTTAAAACCTTTATCTAGCAAGGAGCCAAACTTACGAGTAGGATAACCATCTGAAATAGCCCCACTTTCAATGTCAACGTCAACATCAAAACTATTTCCCTTTCTCTGTTTATAGCCAAGCGAACAAAAAACCCCTTCTTTTCTTTCCTTCTAACCTATTTTTCTTTGAATTACTATCTTCTACTATTCTTTCTCTTACACTCTATATCAATTATGTTTCTTTTTTCTTCCCTTTATTTATTCATAGCAAGCCAATCCTAATTTTTGTTTTTTTACCAATTTTTCCATTGTAATTCCTTTTTCACTAACTCCAACAGGATAAATTAAAATAGTAAATGGATTACTAAAATAGCACCAGTGGTAAGATTTTAACTAAAACAAACAAAGTTCTGAAACAAACTCCATCACAACAAATCTTAATATTAAAAAGTTTGTAATTAACATTCAACTTTTCACCATTCGCAGTATAAAGTCTTTCAGTAGACTTTTCGTAATATATGGTGGGGATCAATCCTTCTTTGATACAATTCATATCAGCTCCAGAATCTATCATAGTTGTAGTGGTTAGATGAAATCATTATTAAAAACTAAATTAATCACAACAATATATTTTTGGTAATTTAATTTTGAAATAATATTTTAAAACTTTTCTATTGGAACATCATCAACATTTCTTGAAATTGTAATTCCAGGAGACTAAGAAGAACTTGTTTGATTACTTGAAAATTGATTTTGAATAAGATTTGAAACCTGATACTTTAAAATTTCTCACTTAATCAAACTATTCTATGTTCTTAACTCTAAAATATCATTTTTAATATTCTTAATTTCTTCTTGAAGTTCAATAATAGTAGGAGTAGAAACTTTTGTTTCAAATATCTTAAAAATATCATTAACATCATATCTTAAAAAATATCAACAGGTTTTTTAGTAACAATTTCTTTTAATTTTAAAAGATATTCCATTTGAACTTCTAGGTTTTCTATTTTTTCAATAGCATTAAAAAGTAAAGTAGTATCTTTAGTAATAACATTTATAAATTTTAAATTACAGACACATGGTCCTTCACAATCACAATCTTTTTCTAGTTCAAAAGAGATTCCTCACTAGAAGATTGGATTGCCAAAACCTCATTAAAATCTTCACTTTCAAACTCCAAAGAACTATATTTTAATGATTACAAACATATCAAAGAGCTAATCTTTGTCCAAGTTTTTTTGTATCTGAACTTGCTGGTATATCAATTTTTTGGACTATGATGACTGGAGAATGAAGCATGGTTGAAGACACAAAGTGTTAAAGAGTAAGATCAAGGCAAACTCACCTTGACAGACCAATGACTATTTTCCTCATTCAACAGGCATTATGGACCTATAAATGGCATTGAAGCCATCACAACAGGCGTTAGAGAAATATTTCAACTTAAGTATAACTTCCAACAGGCATTTCCTTATTCTTAGCAGGCGTTGGAGAAACATTTCAACTTAAGTATAACCATTTGGAACTTTCAACAGGCATTGCCTTATTCCTAGCAGACGTTGGATAATTGCTCTAACTAGGTCTTGCGCATTAAACTTCACAATGGGCATTGGGATTGCCATCACAACAGTTGTTGCATTTTAGCAATAGGTGTTGGACAACGTGCCTTAGAATGAATAAAACTTTTTAAAACCCAAAATAGGCATTGTTCCTTCTCAACAAGCATTAAAAATCTCTCTAAATCAAGCCAAAGTCTCTAGACCTTCCAATAAGGCACATTCAATACATCAACAGGTGTTGAGTACGTCCAATGAGTAATGAAAGTTCATTAATAGGCATTGTAAAAATGCTCTAGTTTGAGCTTTAAGTTCTGGACCCCTTAATGAGTAGCATTCATATCTTAATAGGCATTAAAGGTGCTACCAATGAGGGTTGCAAACCATCCAATAGCCATTGAAGCACTTATGTATATTTTGAAAAATAGAGCATCATGTTCATACTTTTGAGGAATTAATAACAGGAGTTGACCCTCCTTCAATGGGCGTTGAAGTTCAAAAGTAACGACCATTGTTTTCATCCAACAATCATTAAAGAAAAAGGGATATAAGTCTTTGTCAAAAAGAGGAGCCTTTAAGTTCAGTTCTCTTTAATAGTCAGTCCCAACGGGCCTTTCAATAGGCTAACAACTATTAAAAATGTATTTCTACTTGACAACCACCCATTTGTGTGAATTCAATGATGGTTAATGCATTAGCAATAGGTGTAGGCATGTCTCAACGGGTGTTACTTATTCTAAGATGTGATGTGAAGTGAAATCTTTGTCTCTAATGGCTAGTTCTTTGTTCTTGATATAAAAGGACCCACTTGCAATAAAAAAAAAGAATTATTTCAATAAGAGAGTATTTTATTATGAAAGCTTTTCTCAATAATAAAGGTGAACAAATAGTGATCTAGCAACTAAAAAAATTGATTATTCAAAGCTTACAAGAGCTATCTTTAAAATAAAGTTTGATGGATAAGTTTTGTAGAAATTCTCTTCACATTTTCATCCTCATCAAGCATACATTGTGTGAAGTGCTTAAGTGTCTTTATTGCTTGAGTGAAAAAGTATTTCCTCCTTCTTAAGTATTGTAATTAGCTTCGAGAAACCTTAGGTTGGGAAATCTTGAAAACTAGATCTTATGAAAAGTTTAAGATAATACCTAAAAACTACTTTAGGTTAAGGTTAGTAGTCTTTGTGATCTACTTGTAAGAGGTTGATAAAGCCTGAAAATCTATCACTTGTAAAGGCTTGGTAGGTGCCCGAAAACTTACTTATGTAAAGGTTATTGATAACACCTTGAGCTATCAACATAGTGAAGGCTCTAGTGGAGATACTAGAGGAGAGGATGTACGCAAGTTGTGTGGAACCACTATAAATCTTATGTGTTGATTCTTTACCTTTTTCGTACTTAGTTTTAATTTTTCAATTCTTGTCATTGTCGTATTCAACCCCCCTTCTAAGGTACTAAGGGACAACAATAAATCATCTAAAAAAACTTGAAAATTATGTAGAAAAACTCTTATTCAAATAATTTATGGGGAATTCGAGTTCACCATAATATAAATCCTTAATTATACCATAAGTTTTGTTTCTTATGTAAATGAGTTGCTCTTGAAGATAGATTTCCTAAATTACCTAATAATCTTTCTCATGCGAAATTGAGTTTATCATTACTGAAACTATGCCTACTCTTATGGTCATAAACTTCATTAATAATGCATTAGGTTCCTTAAATAATCTATTGACATCTCTAGAAATTAAGCCTACCCTTGCAGTCTCAATCTTTTAGTTTAACATGTTAAGACTAACCTTGGACTTCCACTTTCAGTCCATGATCTAGGATCTCAAGTATTGCATATATGTGGCCATTCATACATACAAGTAATTCAAGTTCAAACTATTAAATCTAGATATGCAACTTAATTGAAACAAAGATCTCTTTATATAATCATAGAAAAGTACGGGTTTTCACCCTAATCTCTAAGATAAGAAATTCAGTTCATTTTAGAAGAAGAAGAAATAAAATTGAAGAAACACGTTGAAATTTGAAGAAGAAAATCCCCAAAGAAGAATAATCTTTCTTTAAACAATGAATCCTAAGAAAAGCTCTCTAAAATCTCCTAAAATTCTCTCACAAATTTGGTATGAATGGCAGATCCAATTTTCTCTCTTCAAATCTGCCTCTTTCTCGCTCTAGAATTCTTTTAAAGGATAGCTCAATCTACATTTATGAAATCTAGTTCTGCTACTTTGTTTGGCTTAATGCATAGTCTATACAACTGCCCATGCACTTAATTGTGAACTTGAATCCGTGCTGCAGCCTTGGTCAACTCTGTATCCCTACATAGTCCAACGCATGGGTCATGTAATAACTTATACAACACTACTGGAAATCTCTATTATGCATCTTTTTGAGAAATTCCTATGCAATATAAAAGAGACAGAAAATTAACTTATTCCAAAATAAAAATACTATAATAACTAGCAAAAATTCCAAATTCTAACCTAAAAATATGTGCTAAAAGAATTCCTATCATAATACATCCTTAAAGGTTTGCATTATAACTTTCTTGGCAATCCCCTATGCCACCATAAAAGTTCCCTGAGTAGGAGGCAATAATTTTGATAATTAGGGAGAGGGTTTCTCCCAAAGCTCAATTATCTTTGAGTAAGTGGAATAATGGTCTGAGAATCAATCAAGTCTTACATCTCATGCTTGAGTCAATAACACTCGTTCATATAATGACTAGCCCCATTATGGAAAACACAATAAGCATAGGCATCATAAAACCTTAGCAATGGACATTCATGCCAATGTTCAACAATGCTCCTTTAATAGTCATTTTGACTTTCTTTCTCTCTATTAGCCTTGTCTTTACTTTAATGGCCATCTTTTTCCAATATAATCACTAAAGTCCTCGCCACTATTCTACTTTAATAATTCCATATCCTAAAGAATAAATCGTAACTCAAAGTTATATGCATAGTGCTCTTAGAAAGCCCTAGATGGCTTCTTCCAATCTTAGCTGAGTAAAATACTAAGTCCTTAAAAACCCTTCTAATGATAGCTTGAACAAATCCAATATCATGTAAGACAAAAATCAGATTCTCTCATTGTAAGTACTAGAGAATGTATGTGATACTTCAAATCCTACATTCCTATAAACTTAGGAATCTCTAGCATTTAAAGTCAGTAGGACATTTCTAACATTTGTGCACTAATAACTCCCTAATATTAGTCCCTTGCTCATTGTCCTTAACATCTAAAATCTTTTGAATCTTTTTTTAGTTATTTGATGAACTCATAAATCTTAACATTGTCTTTGCCATCTCTCATGTCTTTATCTGGTGTGAGCATCACACTCCTTCGCCCCTTTTTGCCTCTGATAATCTTTTATCCTATATAGGTCACCATATATTATTATCAGTAAAGATAACTCTTGCAAGCTTTAAAAGATCAATTTCTCTTTATTGTTGGATCACTCTTTGTTCACCTTTTTTATTGAGAAAAGCTTTCACAATAGAATACTCATTTACTAGAATAGTTCTCTATGTATTTTTTATTGAAAGTGGATCCTTTTATAGTCTTGAATAAAGAACTAGCCATTAGAAAAAGAAATGTCACTTCACATTACATCTAAGAGCAAGTAACGCCCGTTCAGACATCTTTACGCCCATTGGTAAGGTGTCAACTATCATTGATTTTATGCAAATAAGTGGTTGTCAAACTAAATACATCTTCAATGGTCAATAGACTTATCGAAATGCTTGTTGGGACTAATTGTTAGATAGAACTTAACTTAAGGCTCCTGCTTTGACTTTCACATAAGTTAAATTCATTTTTTCTTCAATGCTCATTTGGAGGAAGATCAATGTCTGTTATTGACTCCTAGAAAGTGTGAAGTTGATATTTTGTTTTACAAGGACTCTAGAAATCTTTTAATGACCATTGGCAGCACCATCAACTCCTATTAAGATAAGAGTGTCCCTCATTAAGGGATGCAAAGGTTATAGCTCAGCTAGAGCATTTTCCAACTGTTGTTAGTGATCTTCCAATGCTCATTTGATATACCTAATATTTATTGAAATATTGAGTATGCCTCATTGCGAGGTCCAGAAGCTTTAGCATGAATAAAAAGATTTTTCAATGCCTGTTGTGAAGGAACAATGCCTATTTCAAGTTTTGGGGATTTTTGCTCAATATAAGGCACTTTATCCAACATCTTTTGCAAAAATGCAATGCCTATTATGAGGACAAGATCAATGTCCATCGCGAAATGCAATACCCAATGCAAGGTTCAATGTGCATAGCCATGTCTAGGCAATTGTCCTACGCTTTTTAGGAATATGAGCAATGCTTGTTAAGAGGTCCAAAAGGCTATATTTAAGTTAGAGTATTTATTCAACACTTATGATATCTTCAATGCCTATTAACAGGGCCACAACACCTGTTGGATGAAGAAAACACTCGTTGGTTTATTAAGTTGAGTTTGCCTTGATCTTTATTATCTAATACTTTGACTTTTCAAATATAATTCCTTCTCCAATCATCATGGTCCAAAAAATTGATGTACCTCTAAGATCTAACATAAATAACTTAGATAAGAGTTAGTTCTTTGACTAGTTTATAATCATCTAAACAAGACTTGGAACCTTGAGGTTCTACATGAGAGACAATTTTGGCAAAGTTGGTTAGGGTAAATTGGCATCTTCCTATCCCTTCAAAAGGAGGGGTATTTATAAAGAAATAAAGGGTGCACTTGAGCCTAATGACATAGATTGCACTTGATCCCCTCTTTTTCATGCTCATAAATGATAACATCAATGAATAATCTAGAGTTTAGGGTTTGGTATTAATTTGTACTGCTAAATGGTTGTCTATAGAACTTTGGTTAGTTGTACAACCAATTAAACTATTCAGGTCACTATTCTATAAGCTTCATCCTTTTTGGCTTTTGGTGGCTTATTTGTATAACCATGTAAGTTAATTGTACAACCATTTACATTGGTTGTGTAGACCTCTATTGAACTTCTAAATTTAGGCTTTTAAGCTTGGGCTTTTATGGGGCGGGTTTAGCGCAAGGTTTATCCAAGCTTTTGCCACTTTCTTAGGCACTTTTTCCCCTATTCTTTAAGGAAGAATTCAAGTAGTTTCTCATCATTGGGATTGCTTCCCAAAGACCCAATATCTAGTGCTTATAATAGGCATGAATCTTAGTATATCTCAACATCATTTACATTAATCATGCAATATAATCATTTTATAATATATTAATCTTATATATATACGTATCACACTATCCATAACTTGGACTTTACAGAGATTACTAAGAATAAAGATATAACTTAACATTTTCTTAAAACATTTATAACTCCTCCAACTATACTTATATTTTGTTACTATAGGCAACTATAAATAGATAATGCAATGCCTTAATAATATATGATATATAACTTAAAACCTTCATTTATAGCCTTTAACCTTTAGCCATCAAACATGATATCAATCCTATGTTTAACCTGCAAAAACAATCTGCATATATGGGAGGTGAGCTCCTTGTGGGAAACTCAGTGAGAAATTCACATCATTTGCATACATCATTTGCTTAGCAAAACATTACATATATAGATAGTTAAGTCTATAGGAAAACTTACTTGGTTTATTTATCTTTCTCACGTAAGAGAGTTGCCTCACCAGTCGTGCACTCGCGGGAGAGCCACGTCACTAGCCTCGTCTTTCACTTACATGGGAAAGTTTCCTCACCAGTTGTGTCATCCACGCATAATATTTCATTTACATGCATTGATCATATCATCTTTACATAGTTAGTATGACTTTTTACATTCCTATTTCTTCCCTAAATTACCCTCACATCACATGACAATTAAATATAACATTTCATTCCATTCATATAAATACATATGACTTTTATGGTAATATGATTTAGCCTATTATGGCCTATGTATGAGTTTATGATGTATGTATGTAATGAACATTAAAAGCCATGATAAAATCCCTTACCTTTCATTGCTAGCCATAGCTCTTCCTTGTTTTGGCATTACTGTTCTCTATCTCTTTACTTTAGCCTTATTTGCTCTTAGCATTATCTTTACTTACTCTTAGTTATCTCACCCATACATATGCCTAAACATAGACATATATTGCATCATTATTGTAGCATCCAAAATATAGAGAGTCAATCAAACTCATCCATAAAACATATAACATAAACATAACACATAGTATAATAGGGCAAAAGCTCTTATTAGGACAATGAAGTCCTAAACATCAATCAAACATGCAAACATAACTTTTACTATTTCTATCTCATAATGTAACTGTCATCATTCATACTAGCTCATTGTCACCACTTTGCTTTTATCTCATTCATAGTATCAATATTGACGTCACCACTAAATCATGTAATAATCCATAATTATAATCCTTAACTCATTTCATAATCATCAGTTGATACTTTTAAATTCATTAACGTACTCATTTCTTATCATAATTATCCATTTCTTCACTAAGACATCCATTCTCAGCTCTACTCTAACTAAGATGTAAGACATCTTTCAACACTTGAATAAGACTTTAAACCTTAGGTTTATAATGCTATACAACATTTAAGAACTCAAATAATATCAAAGAACTCAAACTGCATCAATTATCCTTACAATTAAAACTCATTTACATAAAAACAATCATAAGCTTATTAAGACATCAATATCTAACTCAATAGAACTAAGGCGTCAGACATCCTTGAGGTTTCAATTCTCACCATGAATAAGAAGCTTAAGATGCCAATTAACATTTAAGAAGTCAATAATAATCAAGAATTCATGTGATGAATCCATATACATAAACTCTTTTCAAAGTTTCAATTATATACTATATCAATATTGCCTTTAGTTAAACCAATGTGAAAAAGGCTAGCTAAGTTTAATTCCCTTCTCCAATATGAATATTGGAATAATAATTATCATGTAATAGACCATCAAACATTAAGAACTAGGAGAAATAGCTCATACTCTTCAAGTACATCTAAACCTCTTTTTGAAGATAACATCACATTTCATGCCATACTAACACCAAACATTATCTCTTCCATCACCACTAAGCTCAAAAACATAACAAACACACTTATTCAAACATAGAACAAATATATAATAAATATGATAGATTATAATTTACTTGAAATAGGTAGGAGAAAATCACTAATTTGCTTGAAAGATGAAAGAAGATGGATAAGCAAATTTAATTCTTTTAACTTAATTTGGTGGCCATGAATGGAAGAAATATTGTGGAATGGTGTTTTGTACTAATAAAATTGAATAATCTGATGTTTGGTCATGGAAATAAAGGAAAGAAGGTGGTGAAGCAATTAGGAGGGTGCAAAATGACCATTTTGGATGTGCTAGCTTGTTTAACAAAATTAAGTACTTTCACATACCAATTGAGGTCCGATTGCCAAAAGTTCTTCCTATTTTTCATGCATTTTTTGCTTCAATATTCTTTCTTTATGTTTAATAATTAACTCCTAATGAAAACAAGTAACCAAAATGCGTTCTAAAGTCTACCAAAATGCATCTTCTAAAGCATACAACTTATGAGAGCTTTGCTTCTAACTCTTCCTTCCTTCTTTAAAGAAACTTTAAATAACAACTCTAGACATTTTATTTAAAGCACATTATTATCACGTCATTTAAATGTACATAGGTACACATTAAATAAGAATAGGAAATGGCATCAAGATAGGGTAGTTATACAATTATCCAACTCTTCCTTCCTTCATTCAAGATACTTCAAATTCCAACTTTAGGCATCTAAAATACATGTAAAACACTTCATTTTGATTTATCTTATCTTCTTGAAATTTCTACTTTCTTCTTTAATCTCTTTATCTACCTCAACTCTCTAAGCATCAATCTTTCTTAGTAAAACCATAATGGCCCTCAAGATTGAGAAATAAAAGAGAATTAAAAAAAAGGGTAAACCAAACCTTAAACCTGACTCATCTTCCATCCATAACAATGAGAACTTACTATTGAAAAAGGACCTAGAAGTGTAGTAAAAGCTAAGGGCAATGAGATAAATCAGCCCATGTCAACTCCACTGATACTAAAAGGCAGAATACTAGTAAAGGAAAGAAGAAAGACTCTAAAATAAAGCATGAGAAAACCATAACTTGACTAAGGACTAAGACCTAAAAATTCAATATATGGTCTAGTTAGGCATCTTTTCAAGACCAAGCTTAAGCTGACCTATCTTAAACAATCTTTAAGTGAAAGGTTAGTGGTGGAAAGTTCATTGATTGAATGATTTGGTAAGGTATGGGTTGTTAGAATAAGTGCAGGAACTAATACAAGGAATCGATTGAAAATTCTTTGTAAGGATGAAAGAAATGGCATACTCGAATATCTTTGTAGAACTCTTAATATTGCATGTAAAATCTTTGTAAGCGCACAAATTACTCAAGTAATATAATCTAGAGTAGAGCTCATTCCCATGAGGATTATTTCACAAGAACCAAAGAACTAAATTTTCTTATTATCTAGCAATTGAATAATGAAAGGATAATAAATAAAAACTGAAATTGTAGAAATAATTAAACAAAACTGAAATTAATTTAAAAGAAACTCTTATGACAATGATTTCTAAGAAATTAGGGTACATCACAATATCATTTCATAAATATATCAAGGGAATTATTTCAATTCAAATTGAGTTATATTTGAAGATGGATTATTCTAATTTACCTAATAATCTCTCTCAAGCAAAATTGAGTATATTATTATTGAAATTATATCTATTTTCATGGTAACAAAAATCAATAACAACGCATTAAGCTTCATGAATAATCTTTCAATATCTCTAAAGCTGACTCTCGTGCCCTCAATCTCCTAGTTTAATATGTTAAGACTAACCCTAGACTTCCACTCTCACTTTATCATCTAGATTCTCAAACATTACACATATGCGGTCGTTCATACATATAAGATCAAATAAGCTCAAACATATTAAATCAAGACACCCAACATAATTAAAGCAAAATCACTTCATATATTCATGAAATAACTATTGGTCTTTCACCCTAATCCCTATAATTAAATAATTATTTCATCCTAAAAGAAGAAAAAGAAAACAAAGAAGAAGAAATCCATTGAATTCAGTAGAAAAATATTCAAAAGAAGAGACTTCCTAACAAAAACAATGAAAACCCTCAAAGAGCATATCCTTCAATCTTCATAAAATCTTTTTTTTATTTGGTATAGATCTTGGATCCACTTTGCTCCCCTAAAAATTTCTTATTTTTCCACCTGAGAATCTCTATCCAAATTAGGTCTTGTTTATCTTTAAAAGCATATTGCAATTGCTTTTTAAAATCTAAATTTGACGCCTTGTGTGGGTTATGCAACTGTCCATGCACTTAACTACTTACGTGATTCTACGTATGGGCCATGCAATAACCTATGTAACACTACTGAAAACTGCAATTTAACTCTTGTTCAAAAGATTTCTGTGCAAATATGAAAGAGACATAAATTAACTTATTTCAAAATAAAAACACTATCAAAACTAGAAAAATTTCTAATTCCTAATCTAAAAATATATACCAAAAGAATCTCCATCAAACTCCCCAAACTTAGATTTGTGCTTGTCCTCAAGTAAAGAAAAGAAATAAGAAGAGAATTTCTCACCTTAACAATCGCAAACCATTGGATTTAGAAAAATGTCATAACAACCTTGCATTCTAAACTTATAAGAAAATTTAAAACATTTAATTCAACTTTTCAAAACTTTGCAAATAATTTCAAGTATAACTAACTAAGAAAATTATAAAAATCATAATACACCCATCTCTTTACTGATACATTTTAAAATCAATTATCATACAAGTTAGTGTTGTCAAACCTCTCATAACATAATGTTATACTACATTTAATAAGCAATACATGCAATCAATCTCCACTAATGTAATTGCATAAATTAACTAAGAATCGAAAGGTTTTTATTGGCTTATAACGTGGCTAAAGGCTAATGGTTTACCAAGGAAAATGATAAAAAGGTTCAAACAAGAGAATTTCAAGAATGAAAATAATCGAGTAACACTAAAAGTTCTCATATTCTCAAAATTTCTCAATTTGTCAAACCCTTCATTCTTTTATTCCTTAGCAACAATTACTCAAACAATCCAAATTCATCAAAATGGTCAAGAGCAATGTGTACATAATGTATCTCACATAAATTTGAGAACTATAAATAATTTAAGCATTAGAGCTCAAAAAACTTCATAATTCTCAACTTTTGTTTTTTTTTCTTTTTTTTCTTTTCTATTTTTTTACACTAACCCAACAAATTGTAAATATGCAAGCATTACACATCCCAACATTTTTTTTCTTCTCAAATATCAAATATTTGCACATATTCTCAAATATACAATCAAGAAGGTAATTTAACTTTCTCAAAAAATATAATGAAAATTATAGTGTCACTTAAAAATTTCAATTCTAAAATTTTATTGGTCATAGGCCATGATAATGGTTATATGGTGATAAGGTTAAGAGTATCAAGAGTATCATATGGCTCAAAAAAGGGTGTAAAAAATTAAAATAACTAGGTATGGAGGAGACTAAATAGGTTAACACAAAAATATCTAAATCATTTCCTTGACCAAATGTGAATTATTAATTCACCTCAAAAGATTGTATACTTTATTCTAGAATTAGTGAAAAAGTTTTTAACAAACTACCTAGTACATGCCTTAAATTTAAACAAACGATCTTTGCGAGGTGTAATGGTTTAAGAACATAAGGTGTAATAGTTTAAGTACATTCTTAATAAAAAATATATAAAATAAGTGTTCGCATTATTTATCAAATATCCTTAAATGCCTAAATTATCATGGCATTTTAATGAGTCGTGACAAGCATTTAATGCAAAAATCTATCTAACATACTTTGAAGATGTGCTACTAGTTTTGTTGCAACGTCTCTTTGGTGGGTAGAGGCTATAAATACCTCACCAAACATATGTAAATGCAAGAGAATTCATTAATTTGTAACCCAAACTCTTGCAATTTTGCTACTCAATCTTTTCTTATCTTTAGTTGATTGTTTAGTGTCAGCATAAACACCATTTATAAAGGTTATAGTGTGAGCCTGTAAAAACACTAAGAGAGGTTGTTGTGTGAGCTTAAAAACACAAGTGTAAAGGTTATTGTGTGAGCCTTAAAAACACAAGTGTAAAGGCTATTGTGTGAGCCTCAAAAACACAAGTGTAAAAGTTGTTGTGTGAGCCTTCAAAACACAAGTGCAAAAGTTAGGTGTGAGCTTGAAAACACCATTGGAAGATAGTGGAACATCCAATTGCTGAGAATTAGGGAGTGGACGTAGGGTCAATTATACCCGAACCATTATAAATCTTGTGTCTCCATTCTACTCATTTTCTTTCTTACCTTCTTGTTTTAATTTTTATACACCAATTCAACCCCCCCTTCTTCGTGCCTAGGGCCAACAAGTTGCATCAGAGCCTAAACACTAAAACAAACCTTTATTGGTGAGTAAAAGATCATGGCACAAGAAGGAATCTACTCACACCTCAAGCCTCACTTTGATGGAATCGACTATACTCATTAGAAGTATAGAATGGAAATCTATCTTGACAAAGATGTGGTGGACCTCTGGGATGTGGTTGTAAAAGAATGGAAGCCACCCACTAAGGTAGTGGATGGAATTGAAGAACTTATCCTAAGAGAAGAATGGGTTGAAGCTCACCGGAGATCAAATTGCAAAAATAAAAGGGCAATGGCCATTCTTCTAAGCACTCTCTCTAAAGAAGAGATTGGAAGAGTGTAACATTGTCAAACAATACATGCCATTTGGAAGATACTTGAGAACTACTATGAAGGCACAACTCTAGTAAAGTCAAGCTGGTTGGAGATGTATGTAACCGAATGGGAGTTATTCATGATGAAGGACAATGAAAGCATCACCGAAATGACGAATAGGCTCCTATCAATCATCACCAATATGAAGAAATTTGAAAAGACACTCACAAATTATGAGGTAAACACAAAAATCCTCAAAACCCTTCCTTTAGATAAATTTAATGCTAGAGTATGCAGCATCCAAGAATCCAATCTAGAGATTGGGAAGGTGCCAACAGATATTTTAATAGGCAAACTCTTGACTCATGAGTTAGCCTTACAAAAGGATGAACAAATGAAGAAGCTAAGAGGCCGAGGAGATAAACCAGAAAAAGAAAGAAGAACCTTGGCTCTTAAGTCTTCAACAAAGGAGAAGGAGGTAGAAATTACCTCAAGTGATGAAGAAAGTGACAAGGAAGAAGAGGAGCTAGTAATGCTCTCAAGGAGGACAAAGGAGTTGATCAAAAAAAGAAAAGAAAGAAAAGGCTTCAAGAAGACAGCTCCTAGTCCAAGAGAGAAATCCAACGATGTCACTTGCTATAAATGTGGGAAGCAGGGCCACATCAAGTATAAGTGTCTCAAATTGAAGAAAAAGAAGAAGAGATGGGACAAGGAGAGGAAGAAGAATTTTTCAGCCACTTGGGATGATAGCTCAAGTAAAGAAGAGGAAGAAGGAGAAGTTGCCAATATTTGCTTCATGGCACAAGAAGACTCTACAAATGAGGTAAGTGTTTCTTCTCATTCTAATTTTGATTTTGAATTTGATGAGATTGATGCAGAGCTTCTAGAGGCTCTAACCATGAGATGTGACAAATATAAGTCACAAATGAAATCTTATAAAAGCAAATGTCAAAAGCTAGAGGATGAATATAAATCCCTCAATGACATTGTAAGAGAATTGAGAGCATCTAATGATGAGCTCAAAAAATCAATGGATAGTCTTTCTATTTCATCTTTTCTATGGTTTCACTTGGAAAGAAGAATGACACTCTAAAAGGAAAAGTCATTGAGCTTAGAAGCTCAATCTCTAAGTTTCATAAAGGAAAAGAAGCTTTGGACACTTTGATTATGTCACAAAAACCTTCACTAATTAGACATGGTCTAGGCTTCAATGGAGCCTCCTCATCTTCTCAAACTATATTTGTTAGATCCTCAGAACCTCAATCCTCAAAGGTAAAGGTAATTGGGAAGAAAAGTGCTCGTAGCACTAAGCCTTCTAAGCCTAAGGGCAAAAGGAAAGCTCCCCCAAGCTCTAGAGCCAAGACTTAAAGAGCTAACCATGCTTATATGTACAATAAAAAGCATTGTCATTCTTATAAAAAATTATCTACTCCTACTCATCATACATGTTCATGAATGCATTCACATGACCAAGGTATGAGAAGGCCTCCTACTCATACTAAAATTTTGCATAGGAGAAAGACTCATAAGTTCAAACTATGATGTCATTATTGCATGAGATTTAGAGACATTGATATTCATTGCTATATTAGGAAGACTCACCTCAAACTAGAAGACCCTTCATCTTTTAACCCCTAAGGACCCAAGTATGCTTGGGTACCTAAGAAAAGGTAACTTACTTTTATTGTATAGGGGAGTGTGGTAGCCACCAAATCAAGTAATTGGCATGTGGATAGTGGATGTTCCAAGCATATGACTGGAAATAGGAAGCTATTCATGGCATTAAAAGAAAAACAAGGTGGAGATGTCACATTTGGTAACAATGCCAAGGGTAAGGCAATTGGCATTAAAACCATTGGCAAGAATGGTTGCTCTTTAATTGATAATGTTCTTTTAGTTACTGGATTACAACATAATTTATTAAGTGTAAGTCAATTGTGTGACAAAGGTAATAAAGTCACCTTGGATCCTAGGGAATGCCAAGTCACCACTTTAGTGGATGATGAAGTATTTTCAAGGGTAAAAGGAAAGCTAATACCTGCTCAATTGACTTAGACAATTTGGCTAACAAATCTTTTAAATGTCCTATGTCTATGAGCAATGAAGCTTGGTTATGGCATAGAAGGCTTGGACATGCAAGCATGGATCTTCGTCAAAGCCTATCTAAAGGAAAGTTAGTGGAAGGTCTTCCCAAGCTAAACTTCTCCAAAGACAAGACATGTGGTCCATGCCAAATGGAGAAGCAACACCATGCCTCTCACAAAGCCAAAAATGTTGTAAGTTCAACTAAATCCCTTCAACTTATTTATATGGACTTGATAGGACCCACTAGAAGTGCTAGCTTAGGTGGAAAGCATTATGCACTAGTCCTTATAGATTACTACTATAGGTTTACTTGGGTATCTTTTCTAGCTCATAAGAATGATTCATTTGATGATTTTGCAAGCTTTGCAAAAAGGGCTCAAAATGAAAAAGGTTTTTTCATATCTTCTATTAGAAGTGACCATGGAAAGGAATTTTAAAATGAGTCTTTTGAAAATTATTGCTTGGAGAATGAAGTTTTTCATAATTTTTCAGCTCCTAGAACACCACAACAAAATGGTGTTGTGGAGAGGAAAAATAGAACATTGGTGGAAATGGCTAAGACAATGCTCAATGAGTATTCTCTACCAAATTACTTTTGGACCGAAGCCATTAACACTGCATGTTATATTGCAAATAGAGTTTTTAAAAGACTCATTATCAATAAAACATCCTATGAGCTATGGAATGGCAGAAAACCCAAGATATCATATCGAAGAGTATTTGGATGTAAGTGTTATATTTTGAACACTAAAGATAATCTTGGAAAATTTGATTCAAAAATCAATGAAGGTATCTTCTTGG